>JAWZYT010003181.1:0-45626 GCA_034508575.1 Petrolisthes manimaculis | reverse complement strand
TATAGTTTTTACCAGACTAGCTAGCCTATATATACATTCACTCGTATCCTTAACATCTTGAAAACTTTACCTATTGTTTGGCTATGTTCTAGACGGGATGGTGGTATTTTTAAGAGTGTGTGTGGTGTGTGTGTAGGGAAGGAAAGAGGAGAGAAGAGTGGCAGGGTAGGCTAGACAGAGAGGAAAGGGTGAGGGGAGGAACGGAAGAAAGGAGGGGTCGTGTGTGTGTGTGTGGAGGGAAGGAAGGAAAGAGGGGAGAAGAGGGGCAGGGGTAAGAGGGTGAGGAAAGGGAGGGGTGTGGGGGGGAGGGGACGGATGGAAGGAGGGGGAGGGGTCAACCTGAAGTTCTCAGAAAATTCCAATGGTTTCGCTACAAGAGAGAGAGAGAGAGAGAGAGAGAGAGAGAGAGAGAGAGAGAGAGAGAGAGAGAGAGAGAAGAGAGAGAGAGAGAGAGAGAGAGAGAGAGAGAGAGAATACATGTGTGTGTGTGTGTAAAGTGACGTCACTGCTGTTGAAGACGAGAGAGAATGGAGGGATTATTTTAAGGGGGAGGGGGTGTTGACTAAGGAAGAGAAAAATAAGGGAATAAAAGAGACGAGAGGGGACAGGAGTGGGGAGAGATAGTTATAGAGTAGCCTACAGTGTGAGAGGCAGGAGGGGAGGGAGAAGAAAAGAGAGGGGGAGGAGGAGGAGGAGGAGGAGGAAGTGTCCTTTTGTTAGCATTCTCCCCATTACTTCCTCTCTCTCTCTCTCTCTCCTCTCTCTCTCTCTCCCTCTCTCTCTCTTATAAGTTTTCCATATTCTCCGCTTCTCATTTACTACCTTATCCCTTCTAACTTACTTTTCCTCTCTCTCTCTCTCTCTTATAAGTTTTCCATTTTCTCCGCTTCTCATTTACTACCTTATCCCTTCTAACTTACTTTTCCTCTCTCTCTCTCTCTCTCTCTCTCTCTCTCTCTCTCTCTCTCTCTCTCTTCTCTCTCTCTCTCTCTCTCTCTCTCGTACGCCTCTCTAGCGTGTATTGATCTACTCACTCTCTCTCTCTCTCTCTCTCTCTCTCTCTCTCTCTCTCTCTCTCTCTTTCTGTGTGTGTGTGTGTGTTTAGGGTTTGAGTTCAACTTTTTCTTCAATGTTTTGGTTAATATAAACTGTGTTCCATTGTGTACACGTTAGATAGTCCTACATGTCAATATGGTAACTTAATAATAATCTCCTAAAAGTATAAGATTATGACGTCATTTGTTGGGCTCGTAGTCCCTGTAGTGTCTGCTGGATCTTTAAAGTATTGGATTATGACGTCACTTGTTGGGTTCGTAGCCTCTCCAGTGCATGACTCTTACTATTCTGACTCATTGGTGTGAGGTGCAGTGTGTGTATAGTTTGTAACACTTTTCTATACAGACTTTCAGGTATAATTAAGCTCCTTCAGAGTTACACAAATTTAGTTCTGAGTAGCCCTAACAGGGTCAAATATTATGCTAGTGATTAATTACTACCAGTATGATGGTTAATTATTTCGGTTTACTTTAAGGACCCCCGTGATGTAGTCAGAAAATTGGAGGTTAATGAGTTCTTTAAACATTGGCCCCTGGGTTAGGGGGCTACGAATAGGCCTACCCTTCCCAGTAGGCTATCCCTACTTGTCGTAGAAGGAGACTGAAAGGGGCTTTCACTTCTCCAGCTGTTCTTTTTTTTCATCTGTTACCTTTTGTGTTTACTGTCCCACCACTCCACCTTAATTCTTCCTCGGGCGCCATATGACCTTGCTGTTGCGGCACCTAATATCAATCAATCAGTCCTTCAGACATTGCCACGGAACACAGCCTACATTGAAGGAGCTTGTTTCATGGCATAGTCTAGTAGAAACCACCTAATCTCTTACACGATCACAGGGTCCCTTAATTAAGGAACATAATGATTATAGATGGTGTGTATTGTGTACGTTGTGATGGACATGTATTTTTTTTTTATATATGATCCGACACTGGACATAGGCTTAATCAAGCCCGTTATCGTGGCCCAGGTCAACTGATGCTCACACACACACACGTCACGACTTCCGAACTGGTACCCAGCCACAGAGAGAGGGAAGTGAGGGTTATTCCCAAATACTACAGCTGTTATGGTACCAGCGAGGGTGTTTTACGACGTTCGGTGGTCTTATAGGTAGTGCCTGACACTCAAATCGGAAGAGTAAATATTCTCAGGCCCTCACCTGAGAGGATCGATCTCCCGACCTCTAGGGTATGAGTCCAGAACACTAACCACTCGGCCACCTCCCCTATAGGTATAGGAATCAGTATCCTTCATGTTTACCAGTGGAAAGTTAAATAATAGTCTTAGGAATTATAGTATTGTATACAAACCTAGTGGTTTGTTTACGTTTGGCGAGTGTACAGAAAACGGCCATGGTTAAGCACTGAGGGAAGGAGGGAGGTGGTGGTGGGGGTCGTGACGTCAGAACCAAGGACAGCATGCGTCACCGTGGGCGTGCAGGTGTCCACAGTCAGGAGAGAGAGAGAGAGAGAGAGAGAGAGAGAGAGAGAGAGAGAGAGAGAGAGAGAGTAGTGTACAGGTGTCGAGGGAAGGAAGGGGTAGGGAGGGGACAAGGAGGAGGGGATGATCGTGAGAGGAGGAGTGGAGTGTGTGAAGGGATAAGGGAGGGGGAGGTGTGGAGGGTGTAGCCTAATGTTGTAAAGGAGAGATGGAGATAGAGATTCAAAGGATACAAAGGAAGTACAGGCAACAGGAGGCCCATAGTGGACTTTTACGAGGTTTACCTGTGTTAATCTACGTTAATCTAGGACTACGTGTTGAAGGAAAAGATAGATAAAGGACAAGGCTCCTCCCTACCCCACTACTCCCACCGAATAGAAGCCTAATTCTAACATCTATCTACTACTACTAAAATACAGGGAGATGGAGAAGTATGGAGCACATTACAACTTCATACCCTACTCAGACATCATAATATCAAATTACCAAAAAATATAATATATACCAATGTCTTTTTCATCAAGGACCGTACAATTAATTCCTTCTGGATCCTGATGAGTTGTCGAAGGAAGGAGAGGAAGTTATTAGGGAGGGAGAGAGGGAGGGAATAAGATGGGATGTGAAGTTGAGAGAGAGAGAGAGAGAGAGAGAGAGAGAGAGAGAGAGAGAGAGAGAGAGAAGAGAGAGAGAGAAGAGAGAGAGAGGAGAGAGAGAGAGAATGATGCAAGAACGTGTTGAACAAAATGTTGGAGTGAAGGTGTGGTGTAAGTTGGAGGTGGAGGGAGGGAGGGGTGGGGGAGAAAAAAATATGAGGAATTAAAAATATTAATCTCGTTATTCAGAATCCACCTGCACATCAAATTAATAACTTTCAACGACTAAAACAACTTAACAATCAAATGTATGTCAAGTAATAGTAACACACACACACACACACACACACACACACACACACACGAGAGCCGTTGCAATACTCCACTGACGTTAGACGCTTCACAGTTAAAAAAAAATGAATAAAAAAGAGGTATCTCCAGCTCTGCACTTGCGAGTTTCACAGCATTTGCCCTCCCCCCTCCCCTTCCCCCCAACACACACACGACCACCACCAAGTCAGTGCGCATTTAGTCATAAAAAAAAAGAGTGATACCCATGATCTTGCCTCTCTCTCTCTCTCTCTCTCTCTCTCTCTCTCTCTCTCTCTCTCTCTCTCTCTCTCGTGCTTGTTTGTGTAATAACTCTTCCATCTCCTCACCAACCTACCCCAACCAATGTCACCCGTCTTTAGCAAGGCTGCCTGTCGCCTGTTTCCATCTCTCTCTCTCTCTCTCATGTTATACTACACACACACACACACACATACACACACGATAACATATCATAAACCCCATAGGAGAGAGAGAGAGAGAAAGAGAGAGAGAGAGAGAGAGAGAGAGAGAGAGAGAGAGAGGACATGCTGAGTTATTGACTGCCTTGTACTGTACGTAGACTATAGTGTATGAAGGTTAAAATGGTCAAATCCGGATAGTGTGGCCAGCCAGGCGCAACAAGTGTGTGTGTGTGTGTGTGTGTGTGTGCGCGCGCTTTTCATGTGTATATAGTGACTGTGTAGTTGTGCGTTACCATCACACATAACAATATTTACGTCTCACTCATTACAACAAACGTTATTCTCAATATTCACCGTCAAATCGGAGAGGCAGCTTATGTAGAACTTTAGTCTGAACTTGAGTAGCCTAATGATTTGGTGTACAGTAGTTATGTATGATTCCTGTAGTCATGAACGTATTGAGTAGCCTAATGATATGGTGTACAGTAGGTTATGTATGATTCCTGTAGTCATGAACGTATTGGCCGGCTGGTGACGTCACTGCCAACACCTTACACCATTGGCCGAGCCCATTACAGTAACGGGTTATTGGACGCTGATTGGTTGACACGTCAGCCTCACCGGTGGGGGGGGGGGGTTGCCGGGTTGGTGGGGAGAAAGGGACACTAGACTTGATTAATTAACGGGAGTGGTGTTACTGCTGTCTGTCTGTCTGTCAAGGTTTTTGGCTTGGATCCCGAGATGTTGTTGTTGTTGTTGTCAAGGTGTAGCCTACGTGTTGTGGCAAAGTAACAAATGTTTTAAACCAAATCGGATACACCGCAAACTTCTTCCCTTAGGCTACATGACAAGTTCTTTCTATGGTTTTCTTTATATTTCTTACGAAATTTACTTTTTTTTGCAATTGCTAACCAGACTCATTATTATTATTACGGTACCATTTTGTTATACCCTCAATAACATGTATCAACATATGTAGCCTAACTATGATGGACGAAGTAAATAATTATTATGATTGTCAATATAAGTATTCCCTACCTCCCACCCAACCACCCAACCCATGGGCATTCTTGACTAGATTATTCCAGCCACAGCATTTTGCCTTCATGAAACAGAAGGACTAGCCTATAATTATATAATCGCAATAACGAGTATAATAATTATAATATAGTTAGAAAGTTCTCCCAGTGACTGTATTTCCATTTATTTATTTTAATATGCTGAATAATAACTTGTTTATTTATCCTTGACCCAGTGATAATATGACAAATTAATGATAAGTAATGGCGTCAACAGGGTGGCTAGGGTTGGGTTGGGTTGGGTTGGGCTGCCTTCCAAGAAAACTCAACTCTGAGAATAACACTTTCTATATACAGTCCTAGATAACTACCACGTTTTCCTCTTTTTGTTCACAGTCGTTCAGCAATGTTTATGCATCGACACTGCGTTTGCATTTGAAAGACTATAAAGAGGAAAAAAGAAGTATGGGCTAGGCCAGAAAAAAAAAAACTACCGGTATTAATTTTGTATAGCCTAACAAGGGAAGAGATACATGAAGGAAAAAGAAAGAAAGGAGGGACATTTGAAGAAAGAAAATGGATTGACTCAGGTGTGATGCGTTTGATATTGGTAATTTGGTAGAACATAAGTTGTAGTAGTAAGAGGGAAAGATGGTTGATGGTATAGAACAGCAGGGTTCTTCAAACTTTTTCTGTCGTGACCCAGGTTTTACTGTGACATCATTATCGCGACCCATACACTATATAGGCTACAGAAGATCTTTCACAAATGACCAGAATTATCAAGGTGAAAAAATACAAGGCCAAAAACTGAAACGTAATAATTATGATAAAAACGCATTCTAATTATTTAATAACCAGAATTATAAACAGAATTATAAACACTCTCTTAAGAAAGCTAATATTTGTGCAATGATTTTGTTTTATATATGAATATTCGAGTATAAAAATATGTTAGGTGGGTTCATGTATGAACTTCATATTTATTTTATTGTCACAAACATTATTTTTTATTTTATTCATGAATTTATTTTTGTGAGCCTGCGAACCAGTTTGAAGGAATTAGCGACCCAGTAATGGGTTGTGGGTCTCGGGACCCGTAGTTTGAAGAACCCTGGTATAGAGGGTATTATGCAAGAACTTCCGTGCTGGTGTTGACGATGGCGTAGTACCAGTATGACGGCTCGTGTTGTTTTTCTTTGGAGCCATTGTTTGCCTCTCAAATGTTCTTGAATATCACCCAGAGTGATGGGGAGTTGATCTTTATGACCCTTACTGGTAATTGGTTTAGTTTATCTCCTTAAAAGCATCATTCTTGGATCATGTTATACTGACAAAGAAGGCCCATAAATCAGATGGTATCCCTTACACTCCTTACATACACAAAGGCCCCTTACACTAAAAAATGAGGGCTCCTTACATACACAAAGGCCCCTTACACTATATAATGTGGGCTCCTTACATATAAGTTATAAGATCCCTTTACATAGAGACAGTGTGTGTTATGGTTTGCTCCCTCCCATTTCTGAAAATATTATATGATACATCTGTTCCAAGAAATGTATTCTTTCTGTAGCAAGTGTTTGGTTGTTACATCTGTGTAGCTCAGTTCCATATAATTGGTGCTGGCTTCACTAACACTAAAACATATTGTTAAATTTATACCTTAGCCTATATGGGTTTAAGGTCATAACCACAGCTCAATACAGTATACAGTACTGTAGTTATGATGTTATGAATCTGTCTCCTGATTAGTGAAGTATTTTTGGGATCAAGAATGTAGCAAAATCTTCTCAATTATGTTTAGATGCAATTTTTCTTTTTTTTATACTCTGGAAGATAAGCCTAACAGCAGTGTCTGATATATTGTAATAAAGGAAAAAAAAACATAATTTCACTACAGATATATTTTAGTTAAGGAAATGTACAATGATTTTGGCCTGACCCTTCGAGCTGTAATTACACTGTACTAATATGTTGTGTTTTTGCAGGGTATTGGTGAGGCCATGGTGTTGAAGACCAGGAGGAAACAATACATCACCAACATCATCGCTGTTGTTGTCGTCATCACAACCATCACCACAGTCAGTGTTACTCCTTACCCACTTCATTTCACTTTAGCTATGGCACAGCATTCTGCAGCTCATATAAAATTTCACATATCCATGAGGAAATGACTAATTATATATTCTGTCTGTTATTATTTTTATCATTAGTCTTTTTATTTGCATATTATTAAACTTTTATATTCAGAAAGAAAATTGCTTTCTTGGTTCATCATCATATTATATTTATGTACAGTATATACTGCCTATTACAATGAAAAATCAGACTAAACTACCAATATCAACTGAACAACAACATTAGAGTACTGGGTACTTTAATTTTGTTCCTTCATGTATATAACCTCCTTGAAATATGTTTCGTCTTGATGGTACTGTAATTGGTGCAGTGTGTAAGTATATTGGGTATATTCACTATATAATCTGCCCACAGTCTGTATAGAAAAATTCAGTCAAAGAACATAAAGCATTGCAATATAAGTATTTTCAACGTACTTTTTGAGATGACTCATTTACTGATGTAATTGTATACCAACAGATGGATGATGGCTGTCAGGACGGCATCACAAACCCATAAGATGCAAGGGCTGGCGAGAGCCGAGTCTACTGCATGCGTCCCATGGGTGTAATAACGTGCTCGGCCCCCATGAACCCCTCGGCCAATGTCACCTACACACACAAGAAGTTCAAACGGGCCCAAAAGGAGGCCTGTGAGAGCAATGACCTACAGCAGAAACAACAACAGCAACAACAACAACAACCACCACTACAGCAGCAGAAGGAGGTGGGGGAGAGAAATGGCAAGACTGAAGCGTCCACAGTACCAGTCGTGTCCAGGTCCACCTCTTCATACCTAGTTGGCTCACAACCAGTCAATGGGTTCCTTCCCCTCCCTGCTCAGCTGCCTGCCAACACCACCACAGCTACTACCACCACCCCCAATGTTGGCAGCTTTGTCCAGCAACACCCTGATGCTGAGGAAAGGAAAAGGAAGACTAGTGGTGGTAGTAGCAGTGGTAAGCAAATATATGAATACATGCACTATGGAATGGGATGGTCCAAACCATCAGTACATGATAAGCACAAACGTACACACACCAATGAGCGACCTTACAGTTGCCATCAATGTAGTATAGCCTTCAAGACCAAGAGTAACTTCCTCAAGCACACAAGGTCTCGTGCCCATGCCCTGCGGTGCGATGGAGGGGGAGGACAGGATGGTACCGATGCCACTGTTGAGTCTGGTGACAACCCAGACGTGGAGGGAGATGAGGCAGCCCAGTGTTCTGCCCGGGAAGGAACAGGTCAACAGAGTCACCCTACAGACCTTTCCATTACTCATACCACAACATCCCACATCATACCCCAAGAGGAACCAGGGAGGGAAAAGGGAAGTTTATACAAACCTAAATCCAAGTTCCGCATACAGTACCAGGAGGAGGGGACAGTCCAGGGACAGTCACCCCCCATGAGGAGACAACATTCAGCACCACTTCCTGACACCATTACTGTTGATAGTGTCACCAGTAATCCTTCAACATATCAATTCCTTCCTACCTCTCATCCCAGCTCCTACAGTCATGGTGCTCACTCTAGTCCTGGTCCACACTCTCCTATCCCTGCCAATCTCTCCAAGCCTTGCCTTCCTCCATTGGATATTGGTGCTACTATTAGAAAGGAAGAAGGAAGTAGCTCCTCTAGCCAGCAGAATTCAGTGGTGACTCCAAGGAAGATCAGCCACCTGTGGAAAAATATGAAGTCTCCCAGTCCTGAGTTAGTGGGACAACATATCACTAAGCTTATTGTGGAGAACCAGGTTATTGTAGACACCCACAACCCACTGTGTCTGCGGCGGTACAAACGGCAGCCAAGTATTGGTTCATCATCCAGTGAGAGTGATGGTTCTGGCAGTGGTAAGAACAGAAGGAATAGTCTTGTGGATTCTGGTTACAAGACTAGTAAGACTTCTACTCCCTGTCCTCGAGCAGTGGGATCTGGACCACCTCAGGCACAACAGAGAGAAAGGAACTTGTCCTATACCTCTGAGGCCCCCATGGTTGAACGACAGTCTTCATACAGTCCCAGTCTTCCACCTACCCCAATCCTGCCTCTTGCTCAGCCTACAGTCACCCCTGTCAGTGCTTCCAAACCTTCCATATCAATACCAGGAATTACTACCTCTTATTCTCAGTCACCACCTATCCTCACTGCCCCTAGTATGACCATGATGGATCCGAGCCTGATGGACGGAGCTCGTAAACAATGCATTGCAGAGGGACCCAGTGTGGTGAGGGATGTACATAAGACTCGGATAATGCCTCCAGATGATGTATCTCTCCTGAGGCAACACCCATGTAACCCTGAGGGCTCTGTTATCAAGAATCTGCTCCTGACTGCACGTGAGAACATTTCCAATGCCATTGATCACCATGAGGGCTCTGTGAGGGTTGCTGGGCAGGCTGTTCCTCTTAGTGAAGTTGTGCCCAATTTATGTGTATGTTGTCGCACTCCATTCAGGAACCACGAGGAGTGGGAGATACACATGCGACATGGCTGTGGTCAGCGATTGGCAGGAGGCAGAGGCACTCCAGATTCTATGAAGAGTAGAGATGGGGGCCGGTGGGTGGTGAGGGCCGGGAACGGGGCCGGGGCCAGGGAACAGGACGAGGCACTAGACCTACAAAAGAAACCAGACCACCACCACCACCCGCACCACCACCACCAGCACCACCACCACCAACTGGAACGAGAGCGTTCTTCCTCCCGGGGTTCATCATCCGGTGATCCACCTGTTCGTCGCGGATCGCAGGATGATCCACGCTATCGTTTTGATTCAACACCTGTGGTTTCCAGAAGCAAATCTGTGCCAGAAGGGAATCTTCCTCACAACAAGAAAAGGAAGTTTTCAGATGTGGAAGGAGGTCAGAATAGCTCTTTATTTCTTACTCCAGTTTTTCCAGGAAAGGTACATGGAGGATGTAAAAATGAATTCGGAATGAAACTTTCAATTGATGAAATTATCAAACAAACCAAACAAAGTAATCTTCAGTTGTTTGGTGGTGAAGTTCAAATCTGTGATGGCAATGAATGTAAAACCATGAGAATAGACCCAAGCCAGCAGCCCAGCCCAGCCATGGACATAAGGATTCCACCACAACAACTGGGGGGGAACATTTCCAAACCTGAAGTGTCTGTACCAACCTCAGTGGTGGTGACTATAGCCAAGTCTGGACTTAACTCAGGTGGTACTATGGTACAGGTAGACAGTAAGACCAGTACATCTTCCACCAAGACTGTCCCCAGTTTGGTCAACTCATCACTACACCATGAACATTCTGGTGGCCTCCCTGTCCTCTCACCCAGTGTACCAAAGGCAGCTCACTCACCTGCTATATACAACACATCTTTCTCACCAAATTTCATGCAGTATGCACCAAATCTTCAGCTTCCCAATCTGGCCATCCCTGGCATTCCGGCCCCAGATTTGGGAAGCATGTCCTTTTCCACGTACTCCCCCCGCACCCCAAGCCAGTCGTCTCTCCTCCACCCCCAGACCTCCATGACACAAGGGCTGCTAGGAAGCCACAAGCAGAGCACAAGCAGGTTAACACTGCCACCACCAAGACCAGCCTCAGTGACCTTTTCTAGCAGCAGTAAACCTACATCACCACACCCAGCACCACAAACACCATTAATAATACACACAGGGAGTCATCCAATGTCCTCTACTCACCCGCCACTCTCAGAAGCAAGTCAACATCCACTCGTCATCTCGGAGAAGGAGAAGGATTATTCCAAAGTGCAACACAAGATGCCATCAGTTGGTTACCCTGCCTTAATACCGGTGGGAGACGAGAAGGTGCCGTATGTGCCAGGAATTCCAGGACCGTACTCTCAAGCCAACATGGTAAACCCTCATTCAAAAAACTTGGAAAGAAATTCAGTTTCCTCATTAAGCCATCTCTCACAGCCTCCTCCCCCTCCTCCAATTCCATATGTCTCCCCCGCCACCAGCATCTCTCCCCGACCAGGCCTGGTGCCGTCACCCAGAGAAAAATCATCACATCTGTCACTGGCCAGGTCACGAGAAGCCCCACACAGCCCCGTCAGGGACCACAGTCAGGTCCCGGGTTTGCTCAAACTGCATCACCGCACATCACCTAAAGAAATGACCTCGGTCAGGCCAAAGGCTTCTCCAGCATCCAACGTCATCCCAGAGATTAAGACTGTCACTCCTGAAATAAGAATCCACCCAGCCGTATCAGACTCTGAAACCCCAGAGAAGAAGCAGGTTGTTGCTGAGAAGCCTGGTGCTGTTAGTGAAAATAAGAAAATAGATACCTCTCAGAAAAGTGAAACATCAGAACCTGAAGAATTCCTTCCACCTCGTAAGCGTCCTAATTTTTTAGAACTTAAGCCACAGCCATTTACCCCTAAATCATCCCTTGCATTAATTGGCACAACATTAGTAAGTCCTGACACTCCTCGGCCTAAGAAAAGCTGTGTACAGATGCTCTTAAATGGCTCGGCTTATACCTATTTAGGACACAAAGTTTCGACTAAGTCCTACTTTTGCTGCATCTACAGACAACAACCAATGTACGTGCCACAGTCCACAGACCCAAAGCTGTCCATGTACTCTAACTGGCAGATCAGAAAACCTGCTGAGGACAACCCCCTAAAACTCTCACCATATCAGTCCATGAGCTTATATGAGTCATGTAAATATGATCGTGCTTATACCATTGCCAAACCTAAGGAGCTTAACCTCATACAGACTCACTCCTCATACTGGACCTTTAAGGAAGAGAAGGAGAAAACCAAGGGGAAGGAAGATGACCAGTCCAAAGAAGAAGTAAAAGAGGTTAAGGTTGAAGAGGAGAAGGATGAGTCCCCAAAGACAAGTGTCAAAGAAGAAAGTGGACCGTCTGTGAAGCGAGAAGCCGAGGACCCCAATCCCAACCCAGACCCCCGAGGGAAGGGAGGTAGCCAGGATGGGGATGGCCAGGAAAGGGGTGCCAGTACTGCCAAACGCATCAAGATCTTTGAGGGAGGGTTCAAGAGCATGGAGGATTATACCTACGTGCGAGGTCGTGGTCGGGGCAGATACGTGTGTGAGACGTGTGGCATCCGCTGCAAGAAGCCGTCCATGCTCAGGAAACACATCCGCACCCACACTGATCTCCGCCCTTATGCCTGTGTTCACTGCAGCTTCAGGTAGGTGACTGTAATTATATACACTGCAATATTGCATATGTGTTTTACTGTGGTATAAATGTGATAATTCAGTATGAGTTTGATTCATGATAATATTGCATTGCTATGTTCCAGTATCCTTGCAGCTGATATCAGTTCTTAATTACATAATTTTAGTAGCTTCTAGTGATTATAAATTTCTGGTTTTGTTGTTCCAGCTTTAAGACCAAAGGCAACCTGACCAAACACCTGCGATCCAAGGCACATTACAAGCGTTGTGAGGAGATGGGCATTGTACCTGTACCCACTGTGGTTGATGACTCACACCTCAATCATCGTGCTCTAGCCCTACAGGTTCAACTCAACCTTTTTACCTTGTATCAGTAACACTAATTGCCTGTGATATATGGTACTGATAGTTTGCAAGTATGAATATTTTTATTATACTGAGTCACTTTGCATAATACTATAGATATTTAATCTGGTTTTATTTATACAGGGCAAACTGGAACAGGAAGGACGATCAGATGGTATGGACTGTGATGATGATGATGACGACGAAGATGATGATGATGAAGAGGATGATGACGATGATGATGAGGAGGACGACGTGATGGAGGGGGGAAATATCCAGTTTCAAGATGCCCAAGGCCACACCTCCACTACTTCTCCACCTCCACAATTACCACCAGTCCAGGAAGAGACCAGGGTAGAGGTCAGAGATGAGGCTACCAAGGATGCCACAAGGGAAGGCCGGGCACGTGGTGTGAGGTCTGGGGTATTGGTGATGCATCCTGCTATATCTGCCCTGCCAACCACTATGTCAACACAACCACACACTAGTAAGGTTGTCACCAAAGTACAACCACAACAGACCACTTCCTCAGGGACCACTGGAGACTCACCTATGGACCTGAGTGTAAAAAAGATGGCTGCTATCTCTTTGGCCTCCACCGTCACTATCACCACCACCACCACCACCACCACACATGGTGGTGACAAATTGCTGCCCTTGAAAATGTCATTGTCAGTGGGCAATCCCAGCAGACCCAGCTTCCTGCCCCTGATGAGCCGATCATCTGTTCCCCCTGACCTGAGGTCCCCTGTGGCCAGCCTATCCTCCCCGGCCACTCCCTCTACACCCATCAGGGAACACGCCTTTGAGATTCTGTCGCCCGTCACTGAGTCGTCCTCCCTCCTTAAGTCCATCTACAACACAACTGAGCGAGCATCACACGTGTCAAGTGAAAAACAACCTCATGTGGTGCTAGATCCCACCAAGGAAAATGGCAGCAGTAGCTTCATGTTGCAGGCATACTTGAAGGAACGTGCAGTACTGGACAGTACCATTAAGAGGCACCAGTACAAGGATTCATCATCAGAAACATCACCTGACTCACCTCGCACCACAACTATTGATCAGTTCCACTCTACCAAATCCAATATAACTCCCAACTCCAGACACATCCCAGGGATCACCAACACCACCACCACTCTGTCATCAAGAAAGGCGGAGAACACAAAAAAAGAAACCTACACCCAACAAATCAAAGGAGAGAGTGAAGCTCTGTTGGCAGGTCTCCGGAACAAAGGAAACCCAAGTCCTTCATTGTCTGTCTCTTCTGCTCCTACATCCACCACAGCCCTCACCACCACCACCAATACCACCATCAACACCAACACTACCAACACCACCACTGCTTCCATCTTCACCACCACCACCACCACCACTTCCATCTCCTCCACTACCTCCTCGTCATCTCTCCCAACCTCCTCGTCATCTCTCCCAACCACCATCACCACCACCACCACCACCAACAACAACAACAACAGCAAGAGCAGTAATGATAGCAATAAATCTCAGGTAACCTCCATTAGTAACAGCCTTGCCACTGCCATTACCACCACCTCCAGGATGCCCACACCCCCTGCCAACCTGACTGTGATGAACAATGGTGGAATGGACACTAAGACAGCCTTCCTAGTTCCCAGCGGTGTGGTTCCATCTTCTCTCAACAGGTCAGTTAGACTTCCTCCATTTATTTTTTTAATTTGGCATCCATCATTTGAATTCTTATCTTATTCAGTAAATGTAATGAAATCCAAGACAAATTGTATCCAACTTTTGATACAGTTAGGCAGTCATATGCAACTTATTAATAGCAGAATGTACACAAAACATAAATAAATGTAATGATACTGGTAATCTGATTTGAGTTTGGACTACCCAGGCTGGGGAATGACGACGGCAAGTGCAAGTGTAGTGTCTGCCACAAAGAGTTCAACCGACACTCACAGCTCAGCATCCACATGAACATTCACTATATGGAGCGGCCGTACCGATGTGAAGCCTGTGCTATCTCATTCAGGACCAATGGACATCTACAGAAGCACAAACGTTCTGTCAGCCACTTCAACAAGGTCAGTGCCATATCTTTAATCCTATGCTCCGTTATTCTCATTCTTTTAATGAGGTCACAGCAATTGGAATACAGTGTGGAGTGGTTGAGAGGGTGAAGCGTAATACATTGAGGTGGTTTGTACAGTTGCCAAAAAAGGTATTGCGACAAATCTTGATAGAACTTTAACCATAGTAATATCCACAACTATATGTAGGGACTATAAGCATGTATAACAGAAGGAAATATACATATCCTTCTGTAATACATACTTATAATCCCTACAAACAACTATGGACATTAATATATTTAATGTTGTATCAATAGCTGTCGCAATACCTTTTTTGGCAACTGTACATGTGGGGAGAATGCAAGATGTGGAGTTTGCAAAGAAGTAAAGTTGTGGGACCTGGTGTGAGAGGCAGATGGGAGAACAGAGTGGAAAAGTATGTAAGAGAGAGAAACATGAAGGGTAGAGGAGGGCTTGGCCAAGTAAGGAGGGAGTGCTGGAACAGGAAAAACTGGAAATTCTTCTGCTGTGGCCACCCCCTTGGGGGTAATCCCCGGAGGGAACGAGGCGTCAGAGCTGTAGATAGATTGATAGGTCTCAGCCTATCTTCAGTGAGGCCAGCTGCTTTTCATTTTGTTTTCATTAAGATTTGCTGCAGTTTTGTTATCCTTGATGTTTTCAGGTGTCATGCCAAAGATGTTTATGAGATTAAATTCAAAGAGGTTAATGAAGATTATCCCTTAACCCTCCCTTGGCAGGTAAACATGAACATGACCTTTGGGCCGCCCAGCTCAGACAACCCACGTCCTTTCAAGTGTCGGGATTGCAAGATCGCATTTCGTATCCATGGTCACCTGGCCAAACATCTCCGCTCCAAGATGCATATCATGAAGGTAATATTAACCCACACTTCAAAAAATGAAGGAAATGGGGTATTAATGACAATGATTATAATAATGATTAGGAATAGAATTGTGAAAGCTGACTATACATGGCCTAACTCATCAACCCTTCAACAGCTGGAGTGTCTGGGTAAACTTCCCTTTGGCACATATGCAGAGATGGAACGGTCTGGGGCAAACCTCAATGAAATTGACACCACTGACTGTGACAACTCACTGGAGAGCCTCAAGGTGTGTGTTGTCAATACTGTTTGCTTTAGGCCAAATATACTCATACATTTATTATGTATTTGTTGAATTGAGTAGAAGTCCCTTTATTTTTTCTTTTGAGATATTAACTGATATTATTGACTTACTGATTTTCCTACTAACTCCTTACTGATCTGCTGACTCAACTACTAACCCTGTACCGACCTGCTGTTGCCCCATTGTAAACCTTCCATGCTTTGCCAGGTGATGGCTACACGGATGTACGAGAAGGACCCCACTAAGCTCTCATGTTGGCAGACCCAACAGCAACAGACACACCGTGTCCGCACAGTCAGTTCCTCCTCTACCTCCTCAGACGACTACCCGATGCAGGACGACCAGGACGACCCTTCAGCCTCCCATGCTACTCCACCCAATGATGATGACACCGGTAAGTTGCACTGTATAGTAGTTTGAGATTTTTTATATGACAACACCAATAAATTATAGTTTGAAATTTTCTTTATAGATTTAGTTCTTATTTATTTATTTATTTAGTTAGTTATTTTTTTGTTTATTTAGTTATTTTTCTATTTATTTTTTATTATGATTATATTTTTGTAAACTTCTTTTAATGTTAAGTGTTTTTCTCATCCCTCTTTATTTCTAACACAACTCTTTTTATCACCTTTTATTTTGTTCACTACCATATAGCTTGGCACAGTTTTCCACAGTATTTTTGGAATCACAATATGGTAACGGTACCTATGTATTGGTAAGAAAGAAAACCTTATGAAATCCAAATCCGGAATCAATCGATGTGGATATTTCTTAATAAATAAAAGTGGGGTTTTCTTAATATATCGATGTGGGTTTTTCTTAACGGCTTTTTTCTTTTTTTTGGCAGAAGGAGACGAGGATGAGGAGATTCCTGTTGGGCGTGAAGCTGGGCGGTCAGGGTCTGGGTCAAGTCCAGGGGCAGTGTCAGTGTCAGGTGCCGGGCCAGTACACAGTCCTCGCCCACACACACACACACACACACACATCTCACCTATTGAAGTTGGATCAGTGAGTGTTTTCATTTGTGTGTGTGTACAGTTGAGCAAGTAGAAAATGCAAGAAAAATTTGGCTGTACAGTATATGTCAACATCTTCACCACCACTCAATGTTCAGCCAATTACGTTCCACTTTACATTGGCTTTGGGTTTCTAGTGGTTCATTCATAAAGATACGAGGGCTTATTACAAACAATTCCCAGATGCTGCCTTATACAGCTAGACTTTTGTTGCACTTTCTACTTGCTCAACTGTACATGTAACATTCATAATTATTCAGTCAATAATTGTGTATTATATCATTGAAATTGGATCAGTGAGTGTTTTCATGTGTGTGTGTACATGTAAAATATTTATAATTATTTAGGTAGTAATTGTGTATTTATCATTCAGGCACAACATTTGAAAGTTCATTAACTTGTCTATTTGTATCGGTAGGGTGCCACAGCGGGTCTGGTGGCGTGTCATCTCTGCCATGAGAAGTTCCTTGACATAGAGCATCTGAGTGGTCATCTCTATACTGTCCACAAAGTCTCTGTCACTTACCGGTATGTTGTGGTGCTTCCCATCATCATATTTTACTGTAAGTCATTTACGACGATCAGATAAGTAAAATATATATAAAAATAAGAATTATATAATAAACAAATATTTGTTTATGGGCTAATAATCTTGGGTCCTCATAAGACTGGAGGTAGAATATTGAAATCGTGTCAAGTAGAGAGGAATGACAGCAGGAAATTATATTAATCAGAAAACTAAGAATAATACTAATATAATTTTTGCTGACAATTATACCTCACATATATATTTACAGTCCATGATTAAGATTATTCAGACTTTAATTTATGCTTTGTAAATTTTTCATATAATCTCTGATGGCAGGATCATATTTTATTATTAATTGTGGTGTATTTTCAAGTTCAGTATTTCAAAACAGAATGTTTAATGACATTACTGTACAGTACTGTCCTGTGTTGAGCAGTTTGGTTTTGGTGTTTAATATACTTATATGTATAATACATATTCCCTTTGGTATTTCAGGAATAGCTAACCCCAGGCCTGGTGGTTTAGTGAGGGAGTGATATGTGTGAGGTGAAGTGAGGTTAAGGTTTTTACCCATTCACATATATCACCAACTTCACCCTGTGCACACACACACATAGACCATACCACTACAACCCTCCCTCTGACACCACTCAACCCATCTCTGTGTGAAGCAAAGTGGATGACAGAACCACCAGCAGCAGTAACCATCATGCATGATAGTTAAATTGGGGCAAGATGTTGGTGAATTGGAGGCAACTTTATCTTCCAAACTGTACAAGAGATACAACCGTACACGGTACTCATTTGATATTCCATAATCTCATAAATATAGTATGGTAAGGAAAAACCCACAATGCTTTGGCCTGACTTGGTCCCTCATTAGAGTATCTGAAGAGGGTCAAGTCAGATCAAAACATTATGTTTTGTAGGACTCAGTAGCTGCCAATTTGTTGTCAACATCTTACCCCACTAAAACATCCATCCTTGTTGGTGAAATGAATATTGGGATCATTTGTTCACACTGCAGCCATGGAAGAAATTGGCCAAGTACACAGGCAAGAGTGAGTCAGCAGGAGAAGAGGGCCAAGGCTGGGCCACTGTGTAGGGAGACAGTAGAGGTGGTGGCAGAAATAGGGCAGAATAGACTGACATCAAACAGAGAACGTGTAAAGTGTTATAAGACTTTCATCTAGCAGTGCAATGACAGTGCTTGATGACCATTATGATGAAGGTGAGTGGTGGTGGTGGTGATGGATGTGTGAAAATGTACTGTAGATCACTAAAGTATAAGTGCAGAGGAGGTCCGATGTGCACTGAAAACATTCAAACAACTGCTGATGTCAGTCACTAATGTTTCAGTGACCTTTCTGTGGTCCAAAATATTTTAGGATACTCATATTGTGCCTTAATACTTTAGTGATCTTAAGTAGTATGTGACATCCAGGCAGTGCCACAATTCTGTCAATATCTAAGGCACAGCTGCAGGCAAAACTCCAGCGGTATATAAATTATGTATGTGAGTGGCATGAACACGGAATGGTACAATAAAGACTCATTATTTTCACGTTGCATCCAGAGCAGAACTAATGAACAGGTTTATATCATAGTAAGCAAAGTGTGTGAAGACCTAAAGGTTGTGAAAAATGGTATTAAGTAGTGTTCTGGATATTAGTATATTGTGTTATATCAGAGTTTTGCTGCAGTCATCCATGAGATTACTCAGTACC
The DNA here is from genome assembly GCA_034508575.1 of Petrolisthes manimaculis. Taxonomy (NCBI): domain Eukaryota; kingdom Metazoa; phylum Arthropoda; class Malacostraca; order Decapoda; family Porcellanidae; genus Petrolisthes; species Petrolisthes manimaculis. The sequence goes on along the minus strand of JAWZYT010003181.1, from coordinate 26,693 downwards.
ATCACTCCATAAACTACTGTACTTGGTGAAGCTGGTGACAAGTGTTGTGAACTCCTGCACAGGCAACATCTCTGTATAGGCAGAGGATCTGGCATTGAACATGTGTGATATAGTGGTAATTATTGGATTCCTATCACAAGCGGTGAGTGTATAAGCTTAAAAGGTTGCTACAAAATGAGGTTACTAAAATGTTTAATTAATGAAAATATGGCTCAATAGTTGAATAGTATACAGACATATACTTTCTCAGAGTATTAAAATATTGTCATCCCTGTACAGTGCTGGAGAACTGTGACAACAATAGCTATATATTTTTCCTAAAGTGAAAAACAAAAAACGAGTCAACATTATGAGGTGAGGAGGTGATGGTGGTGACCCTTCTCAGCTGAAACCAGTGATGCATGAACAGTGAAGCTCTGAAGGGAATCAGTGCTGTAACTCTTTAACCCTAGAGAGGGAAGTGATGCTCAAGGTATTGTTTGTTGTTGATGTAAATTGGTGGTGTATTTCCTGTGAAGTTTTACATTAATGTGAGGCTTAGAGATGTATGAAGGAAAAGTAATAGATATGAGGGCTCGGTACCTGATATGTGAGGGCACAGTACTTCATGAGAGGGCATGGTATTGTGTTTAAGGGCTTGGTACTGGATATAAGGCTTCAGTACCATATATGTGAGGGCATGGTATTGTGCATAAGGGCTTGGCACTGGGTATGAGGGCACAATATCAATCCTGGGCACAGTACCATCTGATCTTCACTTGATATCATTGAGTCTTGTCAGATAATATTATACTTCCAGCCAACACAGCTCATCATGCAGCTAATGTACTAAAAGAAATAATAATAATGATACATATGTGAAAAGTTGAAGAGAGTGTATGTATTTTTATTGTAGATGTTTGTATTGTATTGAGGAGTTTGTATAGACATTGTGCCAATACCAATTTTTTTTATATTATTATTTTTATTATATACAAGGTGATGAAACTGTTTCTATTCCTCCATTTTGTATGCAGTCATGCTCAACAAAACAGCAACTTGTTATTATGAATGTAGATACTGTAGTTGTATAATTCTGTTGTGATGTATGGTGAGGTGAGATGAGATGAAATGAGAGGAAGTAAGAGGTGAGATGAGGTAAGATGAGAGGAGGTAAAGTTAGCAAAGGTGAAAGTAAATGGAGTGAGGTGAAGTGAGATGAGATGGATTAGGTGAAGTAGGCTACTCATAAAGTTGCTAAGGTGAGTGTAGATGAAGTGAGGTGAGAAGATAAAGTTAGCTGAGGTGAAGGTAGATGGAGTGAGGTGAGATGAGATGATAATTATAAAGATTGCTGAGATTAAGTGAGGTGAGGTGACATGAGGAAAGGTTGACTGTCATTTGATGTGCAGAGGTGTGTGTGTGTGTGTATTTTGTTTGTTATTATTCCATCTTTATATGAGTTGTTTTTTCTGGTATTAAATTTTGTAACTCGTGCACATCATTATTTCAAATTTATTCGGTTTGTATAATTCTAAATAACCCAAGGTCATTGTACAGTATTTTGTACTGTACTATTCTCAAAGATAATATATTTAAACCACATTTGAAATGAATAACTATTTTGATAAACTGCAACATTTGTAGGTCAAAGCATTCACCATGAAACAAATACCTTCCCAGGAATGACAGGAGTGACAGATACTTTAATAATTCATAATATATTAAGTCAGCCAAGCCATTTACAGTACTTGTAGCTGCTATGGTGTGTTCACTGTTGAATGGGCTGCCTGTGTGTATAATAATAATGTCCAGTTGCCATGAGATCTGGTCTGGAGTGCAACGTAGGAACAAAATTCATAGTGAATATCATCCCATATTTACTCCACAGTCCAAGTCAGTATTTCTGTTTCACCCAGACTTTTATTTACAGTAGATTGCCTTTCATTATTCAAATGTAGTCATGGACACCCACACACACATGCAATATAATACAATATAACAATACTGTACAGTACTGTAGAAATGAAACAAATACCAGGTCATATAGGGATTTGGTTGGTACTGTAATTACTGTATAGGTTACTATATGGAATAAAACTAGAGCATAACTAAGGAGTGAGGACATGTACACACAACAGGCATTGGTAACAAGGATAATTGGGGGTTAATCAAGGTGTTACAGTGGAATGGACACAATACATAGGACTATCGTATGCAAGAACATTGATGGTGTTGGCAATGGATCGGTACCAGTACGATGACTCCATAGAAGCACTACAGATCCATCATACTGGTACCTCGGATATTCTTGCATGTGGCCACAAGATACACACACATGGCACACACAACACAGACGTTTAAGGGGGAAGTGCATGGTTGGTAAATTTGGAGCAAATGATTCTCTCCAAACTATTTCAAGCAATAAGACACCATTATTTTTTAAAATCTGGTTTTATTTCCTGACATACTTTGGAGGAATCAATACACTTTAATGTACCAAAAGTGTACTATCCTCTTAATGCCAAATGGGGCCAAGGTGACAGACACATAAATGGGACCCACACTTGCAAGTAAAGCACAACTCTTCCTGGAGCACAAATCAACTTGTAGACAATCTCCTTTTATATTATGTCATGTCAGGCTGACCAACACTATTCATCCCACTCCCTGTGTGTATGTGTGTGTGTGTGTACACTGCTTAGGTTACTCCCTGTGTGTATGTGTGTGTGTACAGGAGAAGCCAAAATATTATATGACATAATGCTACTGCTTCTTGAGATCAAAAGCAAACACCGTACTACGAAAAAAAATAATTATAACATTTTGACCTAAAGAAGCACCAGCGAACAAATGTCATCAGTAAGACTTCTCAAATTATATTTATTTAATTATTGTGTCAAGTTATTGTATGTTTATTCATTGGAATGAAACAAACAAAATGTATTCCACTTGAACTTGAACCACTTGATATATTAATCAGGTGAGGAATCATACCCCGAGACTAACAGGCCTCATCAGGGTAACATGTCTTATCTGATTGAATCTAAATTTTCATTGCAGGAAATTTTTACCTTGAGGAGAAAAATTTAGGAATTCATGTTGTAGTCCTGTAAGTAAAACAAGTCATCCCTATGGTTATTATTTCTTGAGTTATAATTTAATTTAACTTTTATGATTTGTTAATGTTCTGAAAGTATTAATGATTGTAAAATATATCAAACCTCACCTAATTATATGTCCAGTGATTAGCAGGTCCAATGTTTTGTTTTTATAACTTCAGTACTTTGTTTGCTAGATATTGTTATGGATGAAAAATATTGACAAGTGTATCAGAAAGTTTGAGCTAATATTCAGATAAAAAAAGTTGAGGTTGTGAGTGAGAGGTTGAGGTTGTGAGTGAGAGGATGTGGATCTTTATGTTTCCCAGATTAGTACAGTACATTACCAGTGTATCTCATGAACTTTCTAACACAACCATTGATAATAGTGGACTTAAAAAAAATACACAAAACTAAATGATTCTTGTAAATGTTGGATCTTTCTGTTTTCAAGGATGTGGAGAGTGAATGAGCTTGAGCAAAATCATTTTGGTGACACACAGTATATTTTTACAGTCAAGCCTGACAGTGCAAGATTTTTTTCTATTTATTTATTTATTTTTTTTACAGAGAGGATCAGCAAGGATTCACTAAGCCAATACATGTGCCTTTTTTTCTAACCTACACTGAGAAGCATCCTAATATCCTTTTATAACTCACACCCATACTAGACTATACTGTACTCCATTTTTTAACCTGGTAAATATACGACCCCTTCATTTACAGTACAGTAGACCTTGAATATATGATGAATAAATAATTGTATCCACTACATTATACATTAAGTCCCTCATTGAAGATCACCAAATGTTTTTCCAGGCTTTTGTTATTCAAACCATACAGACTAAATGATTTACTGAGCCTGTGGTAAAAGGATAGTGCAAAATTTAATCATCTTATATCAAGGGAATACTGTACAAGAAAGAGTATTGTATATCAGACTATGCCAGTGTTACAATGGGGCTTTAATTCTTTGGGCCTGACAATGCCAACACCTCAACATTGTACAGTACTCGGTTAACAATTTAATTTAGCCCGAAGATATTAAGGTGAAATTTATTATGACATTGGTCATGAATTTTAGTACTGAGTGTTCACACCTGACTACTGTACTTTGGTGTTGAGAAGTTTCAGCTTGAGATTGTTTAGTGTAGAAAAGCAGAGGTTGCAAATGATCTTAGTGTAAAGAAGTTACAATTGCAGTTGATCTTGGTGTTGAAAAGTTGCAGCATAAAAATGAGAGAGAAATCTTATACTCCAAAAGTCACACCTGCACAAATCTCTGTAATTATTTTGTACAGTACAGTATATTGGAAAGAAAAAGTCAAAGAAAAAAATAGAAGAGAAGCTGCTGTGTATACCCTCAAAATGCACAGCTATTTTTTTACACTACTCATAGAGCTGTAAAATAAGACTGTAAAAGATGCCCACCATATATTTACGTCCGGCCTTGACTTTCGGATGCTTGGGGGCGAACTCTATACGACATTCTTGCAAAAATTTGTTGCTGTTTCTTTTTTGTTTTTTTCATGTTTCATAAATGTGAAGTTGTTAATGATGACGGAAGTATAACAAAGGTTTTGGTGTTAGAAATTACTGATCTAAATTAGGTCCATTTAAAACTGTTGAATGATTTGTATATGTCTTCTTCTCTGTTTGCTTCCCTTCCTTGTAAATAATGTTGCTCAAAACTACCGTGTGGATAATTAATGCTTTATCATACCTCTCCCTGTATTATATTGTAATTGTGTTTGAAGACATGACTATAATGCCACCACTGGCTATTTATGATCATGGCAAGAATTGAGTCTGTCTCTTTAACCAGCTCCATTGGTGTTAGTGTATGTCATTGTGTTGGTCTAAAATACATGCAAACTCAAGAACATTGATGGTGAAGATAATGGTATATATAGTACCAGTATGATGGCTCTGTTTTATGACTATGGAGACATCGTACCAATACCACACCACTGTCAACACCTTGGTTATTCTTGCCTACAGCCCTGATGAGACCTGCCTGGGATGTATTGTAGGTCTTTTGTGGGACACTGTATGATGCTGTTTGACTTTGTATGGATTTTAGAGTGATAACACAATGCATCATTATTGCACAACATCACTTTAACACCAACCCTTCATGAATACAGGCAGTGTTTTAACCATCTGGGCTAAACTGCATATCCCATACATCCCTCCCTTTGTAGAACATTATCAACATTTTACTTAACAACATTCTACCTTACATCCCTCCTTTGTAGAACATTATCAACATTTTACTATACAACATTCATGAGAGTTAAAATTTGCATGTAACCGTACTTCTTCATTGTGTTCCGAATACCAAATGCCCTACCATATAATTGGTATAATATTTTTTTTTATTATTGAATTGACATGTGTTCCATCTTGGAAATGTACCAACACTGTATTGTAGTTCCAACTTAAGAGCAGTTTGGCCACCACATCACTCCTGTTCAGAAGGCCTCCTATATTCTTTTTAAGTTAGATAGTGTCATGTTTTATGGTGACAAAAATCAATAATTCAGTGACCATTTAGGAAGCAACTGTCTGCTTGCTGGTTTGTGATGAACTAATTACTGTATTATTTTAATGAACTTAAAAGTTAAGTTTTTAAGTTTGTACTGTACTTTCATTGGTTGTTTTGTAAATTAGAATAAGCAATTGCTTTTGAGTTCCTAATGGTTATAGAGCAAATACTGTGATGGAGATATTGTAAATATATTTGTTTTGTGTCAAAACAATAATGCATTGAAATTATGTGTTTTAATGTAAGTACCAACTATTTTAGTTCCTTTGGGGAGTATAATGGCAGAATTAAGGAAAGTAAAGGGTTATTTAAATGTTGTTGAATATTTGAAGTACTGTATATTCTTCAAGAAAGGGTGCTGGTAACAATTAGGCATACACCAAAACTAAATATAGTAAAAGGATTTATTTGCAACTGAATACAGTAGGTATGAGTTATACAGTTGCCAAAATATAAATTGCAATGAATCTTGATGGAATGTTAACAAATTAACATCACAGTTATTTGTAAGGATCATAAGCATGAAATTCAAAGGGAAATGTACATTTCTTTTTGTATTACATACTTATGATCCTTACAAACAACGTTGTACATAATATACTTAGTTTGGAGGAATCAGTTACTCCAGTTTTATCAATAGTATACTTAAGGGACCCTGTGATCATGCATGACACCTGGTGGCTTCTGATTCTTCCTGACCATACCATGAAACAAGCTCCTTTTATGTAGGTGGTGTTTCGTGGCAATGTTTGAAGGACTCTCTAACCTCCAATTTTTTTACTACATCACAAGATTCCAAAGAATAAGATATTGGGCTTTATGCCTAACGACTCATGGTGGTGGAGTGGATGTTGCTTATATGCACATTGGCCTGGAGGCAGGGAGAGGTGCCAGAGGATTGGAGGAAAGCCATAATTGTGCCTCTGTATAAGGGGAAGGGGCGTAAGGTGGAGTGTGGTAGCTATAGGGGAATAATAAGCCTTCTTAGTGTACCGGGGAAGATGTAAAAGGAAGGTTCTTACTGAAAGACTGATGGAGTAACGGAATAAAGCTAGTGAGGAGCAGGGAGGGTTCAGAAAGGGTAGAGGATGTATGAACCAGATATTTGCATTAAAATCAATAGTGGAGAAATATATTGGGAAGGGTAGGAAGTTGTATGTAGGAAGTCTGTGTGTAAAGTTGTAAATGAAGGAAACTGAAGGTGAATGTTGGTAAAAGTAAAGTGATGGTATTTAAGAAAGCAGAAACTGAAGTGATTGACTTTGCTACACTTTACAGAGTAGGAGTACCAACTGGGGTGAAATGTGAGATAACTCTAAGGGGTGAGAGGATGGAGGAAGTTTCAGTACCTGAGTACAGTTCTGTGTAAACATGGAAGTATGGAAGGAGAAATTATGGAGAGAGCATCGAAGGGTAGACAGGTCATAGGATCACTGGGGGAGATTATGAAGGGTAGAATGAGAGTATGAGAGTGAAAAGGGAACTACGAAATAGTATAATCCTGCCAACATTGACATATGCTTCGGAGACATGGACATGGAGTAGAATTTGTGCTGTGGAAATGAGTTACTTGAGGGGAGCATGTGGACTTAATAGGTGGGATGGAGAAAGTAATGAGAGATGTGGTATGAGTGAGAAGGCAATTGGTATTGAATGTAGAGTGGTTGAGAGAGTGAAGCGTAATACATTGAAATTGTTTGGATATGTATAGAGAATGCAAGGTGAACACGGACATAGGAGACTGGAGAAATTCTTCAACAATCCACTGACTCGGGAATCGAACCCGGAATCTCTCACTTGCTAGGAGGGCATGATAACCATTACACCATCTTGGCATCAGCACCCCCACAGCCACAGGATCCATTAAGGTTATTTTTTGCCACAATTGTATACCCAATCAGTCAGTCAGAGAGACTTACGAACGAAATGGCTTCGATATATTATAATGCGAACCAATAGTTGCATTGGTTCATGACTCACGAGGTTCATTTAAATGGCTCCCTTTATTTGTATTTTTAAAATAATATGTGCGAGAAGCGGAACTTGATAGATATTTTAATGGTTGTTAATTGTTTGATAAATATAAAGACTCGAGATAATAACACTACAAAGAAGGATATGGTAAGTAGATCATCAGAGCAGTGTTTCCACATTCAAGGAAATCATCCTTCTTAAGGAAATTTGGAGTTTTCAAGGATAAGTCTAAGGATATGGCAAATCTAATGATATCACTATGTTGCCAGCAATTAAGATTCTCCCCAATCTTATCCCCAATCTTATCACCACCTGCATGACATTGAAAACTAAACTGCTCTCCCATAACAATGTAGCTGTATGATTTTTAGGAAACTTGAACAGATACTGTAATTATTAGATATGCTGGATAGTAGAAATTAAAAGGGAATTATCATTGGTAATAAAAATATTAGGTACGTAATAATAGTAGAGTGGAATTACATTGCAGAAAGTTTATATTTCTTAACAAAAAAGGGTATTTATCATGTTTTTATACGAGGAAAATTTTCAAGGAAAAGTAAAGACCAAGCTAAGGAAAAAAAAATGTTAATGTGGAAATACAGAGCGGAAGCGGATGGGAACGGCTGGTCATTCTTTGATCATTTGTCTTGTGATTGGTGCAGCCAGCACCACACAGAGCAGATGACATGTGCCTTCACCTCTACTGAGTACTCATACCACAGTTCACAGTCACAGTCTGTTCAGGAACGTCTACACCAACGGAAGTGGAAGGTTCTCTCTCTCTATAGCTATAGATATACTCACTAGTGACATTGGTAAGTGTTGATTGGGGTTATAGAGTTTACAACACGATTTTCCTATTTATTATTATTATTATTATTGTCTAAGCGTGGTATATGGTTGGCCACAGGAATTCTTTTTACACAGGTTGAATGGCATGAGAGGTCATTATTGTGGAAGTACTGTAAGGAATAATCTACCAAGTGACTCCGGTAGACTCCTACAGTAAGTGACTCTGTGTCTGCAAAACAACAAACCTGGTAGGCCTAATAATGTTGTATTGCAGTTACGTGATCTTCCATTTTCTATAATCATGTTGTAAACTCTGCAACAACAGCTTGTGTGTGTGTGTGTGGCTAATTGTATAGTTACAGTAAGAGTTTATTGGTAAGGGTTATTATAACAAGTCTAACATCAATTAACTTCCCTATGATGGTTTGTTGGCTATCGTTACATGTACAGTATGTATAGAAATCCTTGTGGCTGCTCCCATCCTAGGTCACTGTATAGCCTACTACCCATGAGGTTATTTATTATGGTTACTACTTTTTTCCAGCTTGGTTAATTAAGGTGGAATTGTCATGTTGGTGATAGGAAGGTCTGTGATTCCTCCAACCTAGGCTTTCAAACAGAATTATCTTAATATTACTTTAATTAATTAATGAGGGATTTGTTTCATGGCATAGTTTGCAGGTATACCAGCCTATATACCATACAGTTTACCCTCATAAGAATCTCCGGTATACCAAATATCCCTTTGATTTAATTATCCAGATGTTCTATAAAAGATATTTGGATGTATAGTCCCGTTTGTATAGTATAACACCCTATACATATGACGTAATCTCTCAAAAACATTCATGGTGTTTACAATGGCGTAGTACCGGTACAATAGCTCTGTTGTTTGTCTATATATTCCCGTAAGGGGGTATTGCCTGTAGTAAAATGGGTAATACTTACAGGGTTTTGGCGCCCCTTCGGCCCCAGCCACTAACGTACTTTCAATTCAACTGTCCCTTTTTTCTTTTTATTTCCTTCCTGTTTGCTGTTACCCCTCTCTATCACCTTTTTCTGGCACTATAGGACCTCGATGTTGCGGCGCCTAATATCCATCAATAATAATTGTCTATATATGGAGCCGTCGTACCAATACTATGTAATACACCATTGCCAGCACCAGGATCAGCACCACGCAATGTTCTCGCATACGGCCTTTATTTTCGTCAGGTGTGAGCTATGAAGGTGTTGGTGTGGATGTTGGTGTTGGTGTTGGTGGTGGTGGGTGTGGTATCATCAGAGGGAGTGGATGCACCTCCCAATGTACTGGTGTTGTTGGCTGATGACCTTGGTATTGGTGACCTTGGGTGTTACGGTAATACCACTATCAACACTCCTAACATTGACAGGTAATATAAGTACCCTATTGTGTTGGTGTATACAGCTGGTTACTTAATGTTACATACAGTTAGTTACTTACTCTGTTACATACAGTTAGTTTTGTTACTCTGTTACATACAGTTAGTTTTGTTACTCTGTTACATACAGTTAGTTACTTTACTATTACTGTCATGCTTAAGCTACAGGTTATATATAATTATATATCTTATAGACTGTCACTCAAAAGATTAACCTATAAATATTACAACAGTTTATATTCTACCAATCGTTGCCCTCCTCCTGCCTGTGTAACCTTGACTCACTGAGTAACCCCTTGCCTCCAGGTTGGCATCTGAGGGTGTCCGTCTAACACATCATTTATCAGCGGCTGCGTATTGTACTCCAAGCAGGGCGGCTTTACTCACATCCCGCTTCCCAACGCGTTATGGTAAGTAGCTCTGTTCATATTATATTTCTTGGCTTAAAATGAATGAAAAAGGGAAGACGAAAGACTGTGTTAGGCCAGAGTAACTTTGTAAAATAGAATAGGAAACGGAAGGGACAAGAAACGATCACGAGAGTAATAGGAAAGGAAGGAGTAAAGACAGTCAGTACATGGAAAATGGGAAAGGGCTTGGTCACATAGGAAAGGGATGGGTTCGTTGCCTAGTTTTTTTTTCTTTTGACTTGGAGAAAAGGAAAAATATAAACGTGTCTAAGTAAGATTCTATTGTTTCTACACTTTTAATTATAGTACACCAGCAGAGTTTATATATTCGCGACCACGTTGTAACCTCTGCTCAGATAACCTAATAAACATTTGGGGAAGTGATCGCGAATTTACGAGTGTAACATACATGTTGTTGTTTGGTTTACCAACACCCTCAGAAATAAGGGAATGGGGGTGTTGTACTGCTAGTGATCGGATGGCATCATGTGTATAGAAAACTGAGAACATTATAGCTGGCCCCTCCTGACAACCAAGTGATTGCATGCATCACCCTGTTTCTTGTAAAAGCACGATCCCTCAGGTACGTAATACGAGTTCTGAAAGTGAGTGGAGAGTCAACAAACACACCAAGGTATTGATGACCCCTAACCCACTCAATATCAATACCAGACATGGAGAGTCTTTGATCTGGTGTATGTTTTCCAAAAGTCATTTGCCTTGGTTATGAACTTTTGAGAACGTTGATTTTAAGCCCTAGTTGCATGGACACACCTGTCATGGAGATCAAGTTGATGTTGACCTGTGGTGAATCTCCATGTCTGGTATTGATATTGAGTGGGTTAGGTGGTGATGAGGACGAGGTCATCAGCGTAACAGAGAAGTTGAACTCCTTGTTCTAGACGAATGTTGAGCAGCTCCTCCATGAGGATGTTGAATAGAAAGGGGCTGAGGATGCTACCTTGGGGTGTGCCATTTTCATGTGCATGCAGAGTTGAAACTTTCCCTTGGAACCTGATGCATGCACTCCTTTCATGGAAAAAATCCCTGATCCAAGCAAGCAACTTGCCAGCAATTCCCTTACGAGTTAGAATTGCAAGTATGACATTGTGGTTTGCAAGCTCAAAGGCCTTTTCGAGGTCAAGAAAGACAGTAGTGCATGTACCTTTAGTGACATTGTGCATAAATGTGGTCAGACAGTCAGCTGCTCCTCTGTTTTTTGTGTAGGCATACAAATCAGAGTTTAAATGGTCAATTTTCCAGGAGAGCACATCATTGGTATACATTTACTGACATTATTATGAAACGCACCTTTAATGAGGATATACTGTATAATGTTAACACATTATATATATATATATATATATATATATATATATATATATATATATATTTTTAATTAATTGCGCCGTAGCGTCAATAAAGAAGCATGCAACTATACGTACAAGTAGACAGAACTCATGAGAATCACACATACAGTACATACATACACACACATACACACACATCTTGAAAACATAGCAGAATGAAGTACAAGCATGCAGACAAATAATTACATTATGACCTACAGTTACTTAAATCCACCAAAACGTATTTATAATATAATGGAGTCCTCGTAAGTACCACGCTACACTATCGTAAACACCATGATTGTTCTTGCATACCGTTTCTCCAGTTCTGGTACAGACACCGTACAGTATTGATAATGTTTTCTTGTTATGTAGGAATGGATGCCAACAGAGTGCTGCAAATACCTGTTATCCTTCACACAACCAGCAATGCAGCACTACCCAAAGATGAGGTCACGATAGCAGAGGCATTCCAAGCTGCAAACTATACCACGGCACTTGTTGGTCAGTGTGTGTGTGTGTGTGTGTGTTAACCAGACCATGGCACTTGTTGGTCAGTGTGTGTGTGTGTGTGTATTAACCAGACCATGGCACTTGTTGGTCAGTGTGTGTGTGTGTGTGTGTTAACCAGACCACGGCACTTGTTGGTCAGTGTGTGTGTGAGTAGAAATTGAAAATATTAGAATGTGTTGATGTGCTCAGACTTTGTGTGTGTTTTAATCCTGATAAAGGTGCACACATTCCCCTCCAAACAATAACCTTGGATATATTAGGTACAGGTTCTTTCAAGTTTATAATAACTTTAATAATTATGAATATTTGTTTAAAAGTTGCATAGGAATGCATACTGGTGTAAAAATTTTATTGGTCTAATATTGCTTGAATTTTGACAGAAAAAAAATTATAAGGAACCTATTACAATATTGTGTATGAGAATAAGAGGCTTCTGGTTCCTCCTGTCTGTTATTAAACAAGCTCCTTCCATATAGGTGGTGTTTCATGGCAATAATTGAAGGACTATTTTTACCTTCAATTTTGCGACTACTGTACATCACAGGGTCCCTTAATAAGCTACTGTAGTTTATTTAAGGGACCCTGTGATGTAGTCAGAAAATTGGAGATAAATTAGTCCTTCAAATATTGCCATGAAACACACACTCACACCTATATGGAAGGAGCAACTTGTTTGTTTCGTGGCATGGTCAGGAGGAATCGGAAGCCTCCAATATCCATACACGATCACGGGGTCTTTAATACCTGCATTTTATTTTTTAATCTATTTTTGTTTGTTTACAAGGCAAGTGGCACCTGGGTATGGAGTGTTCCTTCCTGGGCAAGTCTTGTCTTGGACCCAGTAATCATGGCTTCCACTCCTTCTTTGGCATCCCCACAACATTATTTTTCGAGTTTGGAGAACCGGGAAGTTTTTGGGTTTTCCCTTTGTGGAAAATGATGAACAGGGTAAAGTATAATATGAACAGGGGAAAGTGTAGCTAATATTTTGTTATCAAAGTTAACATGTCAAGATAATATAAAGGGGAGATTCTCTTGTTGGCAAATTGGAAGGCTACTGATTCCTCCTAAATATCCCAGAAAACATAAGCCCTCAATAGATCTAATAGGGGATCTGTTTCGTGGCATAGTTTGGAGGAATCAGAGACTTTCTAATTTACCTACAAGAGAATCTCCCCTTAAGGTATAGGAGTAAAATGACAAGTAAAATGAAGTACAGTAGTAATAGTAGTAATAATAATAATAATAATTTTGAAAATACTGTATTATATTTAAGGACCGTATGATCATGTATGAGAATAAATTGGAGGCTTCCGATTCCTCCTGACTTTGTCATGAAACAAGCTCCTTCCATATAGGTGGTGTGTTGTGGCAATATTTGGAGGACTCTTTTACCTCTAATTTTCTGACTACATCAAGGGTCCGCTAATGCTCCAAACTAACGAGAATGATTCTTTGCAGGCTCTGATAGCAACGTGGTTGATAATTATGTGCAGCTTGATGTTTGGCTACTACAAGAAGATATTAAAGGCTAGTCATATCATGGCTATACTCTTAATTAGTCATTTCCTCTTCATCTTTCTCTGGTTCACTTTCAATCACTGCAACTTTACGAGTGGTGCCAGTACGTTGTCGTGGGCTGCCTACGTGTTGCTGCTTCCCTTTCGTCTCCTGGATGGAAATCCTGCCCGGCCACCTTCCACCTCTTCAGTTCGTGTCAGTAAATAGGGTTTTTGTTATTATCGGTGTAGTAATTGGATCAGATCATGAACATTTGAGATTCTTCCACGTGTTGAGTTCTTGTGAGTAAATGTGGTTTCTTTATAATTGATTTATTAATTACTTTAGTTTAGATTATTATTATATCCCTTCGGTTCTTGTCGGTAGGCTAATTAATTTCTTGGTCATTTGTTTTAATCACTGTATTAGATTCTTGTTGTAAAATCCCCACAGTATAATTATACAGTACAGTACTATTCCCTCTTCATCTTGAGCCATTCCCTTATATTTCCAAAACAGATGTCCCTTTTTTCAATTTTTTTTTCTTCATGAACCATGCATGTTGTCCCTCTTCTGTTTCCTTCTCCCTTATGCATTCACTTTCACTTTCCAAACAGGTTCCTTCTTTCTTTTTTTTCCCTTCATGCTCTTCATCCCTCTCTCTGTCTCCTTTACCCTTGTGGCATAAATTCTTCCTTACCTAGATCAATTTATAATCTAATATGCTACCAAATATCACATACTTTTTCCGTTTTTACAGGTAAGTGAATGGTTCCGCACAAATTACAATTCTTTTTTGTTCCGTGACAACAAGTTAGTGGAGAAACCCATACAACTCGAAGGACTGACGCAGAAGTTGGTCCAGGAATCTACTCAGTTCTTGACCTCCAGAGCAAAGGACAATCGACCCTTTTTCCTCATGCATAGCTTCACGCACGTCCACACACCCATGTTCTCAGCCCGCCACTGGAAGGGACGAAGCAGACATGGAAGGTGAGGCGTTGTCATTGTGTTGTTTCTGTTGTTCAGTTTCTTGCATGTGGGAATGGAAGAGGAAATGCCGTAACAGGGAAAATACGGTTATGAAGTTAGATACAGGACTAATATACAGTATTTCTATTTTTTTCCAAATCTGCTTAGAAAGAAAAATGAATGCTCTATTGAAGTGACCATTATAATATGTGGCTCCTATATAATATACAATACTGTATATTGTATACAGTATATACTGTATTCTCAAACTTGCCTTCATACTGAAATACACATGGATACATTTTCTTCACCCCTCCCTATCCTCGTTATGTTTTTTAAATGTGCCTCCACCCTAATAGTTATACAGTATTATGATGTTACCAAACTTTCCTTCACCCTAATATATAATTATGTAATCAAACTTTCTACCATACTAAAATACATGGGTACATCTTCTTTTTCCCTCCCTCCCTGGTTGTGACTCAGATATGGAGACAACGTTGAGGAGTTGGATGAGGGTGTTGGTGCCATTCTTGATACACTGAGGGAATTGGGTTTGGAGAAGAACACCTTGGTCTACTTCACATCAGACCACGGAGGTCATCTGGAGGCCGTGGAACCTGGAACCATGGAAAGGATAGGAGGCCATAATGGTCGCTTTAAAGGTAAGTTGTCTCATACAATGCTCACTATAAAAGGATAGGAGGCCATAATGGTCGCTTTAAATGCTCACTATAAAAGGATAGGAGGCCATAATGGTCGCTTTAAAGGTAAGCTGTCTTATACAATGCTCACTATAAAAGGATAGGAGGCCATAATGGTCGCTTTAAAGGTAAGCTGTCTTATACAATGCTCACTATAAAAGGATAGGAGGCCATAATGGTCGCTTTAAAGGTAAGCTGTCTTATACAATGCTCACTATAAAAGGGTAGGAGGCCATAATGGTCGCTTTAAATGCTCACTATAAAAGGATAGGAGGCCATAATGGTCGCTTTAAAGGTAAGCTGTCTCATACAATGCTCACTATAAAAGGGTAGGAGGCCATAATGGTCGCTTTAAATGCTCACTATAAAAGGATAGGAGGCCATAATGGTCGCTTTAAAGGTAAGCTGTCTTATACAATGCTCACTATAAAAGGGTAGGAGGCCATAATGGTCGCTTTAAATGCTCACTATAAAAGGATAGGAGGCCATAATGGTCGCTTTAAAGGTAAGCTGTCTTATACAATGCTCACTATAAAAGGGTAGGAGGCCATAATGGTCGCTTTAAATGCTCACTATAAAAGGATAGGAGGCCATAATGGTCGCTTTAAAGGTAAGCTGTCTTATACAATAATCACTATAAAATGTTAGGTGTAATAGAGGGTAATTGTTGTAGGTGTATTGGAAAGTAATTGTTGTAGGTGTGTTGGAGGGTAATTGTTGTAGGTGTATTGGAAGGTAATTGTATATGTATTGGAAGGTCATTGTTGCTTCAAGGGTATTTATTACATGTGGGTGTTTGAGGGGTCAGGTTGGGGAGGGATGGGCTCAGGTTGAAATGAGGGTAATGACAGTATTTGTGAGGTTGCCTGCACACCTAAGCTCTCCTTCCAGTTATCTTTCATTCACAACTCATTACATCATAATACTTCATTCCCACCATCTCAAGAAGCAGGATACCCATAGTTAATTGATTTGATTGGTTTCCTGATTTAGTTTTGAAGACTGTGTAGCCTGAAATAAGACTAATGATATATAGTGTATTCCATTAAGGGGAAATTCTCTTGTTGGTGCATTGGTAGGTCTCCAATTCCTCTAAACTATGCCATGAAACAAATCCTCTATTAATATCATTGAGGGCATTTGTTTTGTGGCTTATTTTGTAGGAAGCGCAGACCTTCCAATTCACCAACAAGAACCTCCCCTAAATGTTTAATCCATACCCGTTGTTGTGTTGACAGGAGGTAAGGGACAGGGTGGTAGTGAAGGTGGGATCCGTGTACCTGGGTTGTATCGTTGGCCAGGCATACTACCTACAGGAGTGACTGTGGATGTCCCTACCTCACTCATGGACCTCATGCCTACTGTCCTCTCACTCACTGGACTACCAAACATTACACAACTTGTACCTCGCTCTGCTGACAAGGTGGGTCTCTCTCTCTCTCTCTAATGCGTGGCTAAGGTGAGCTTCTCTCTCTCTCGCTGCTGGCAAGGTTAGATCTATCCATTTAATAAACATACGCTGGTATTCTTAAAAAAATCTTTCCCTTGAAAAACACGGGAAAGAAATATATCACAAATTTGGTATTCATAAAGGTTCCAGTCCCTTCGCGGCGGTATTTTCCTTCCCTTGAATCGAGTATATTATTGGAACATGAAGGAAAGTTTTACCCCTTTCCTTCAATAATTCTTTCGTTGTATTTTATCATGTACTGTTGATGTTTTATATATAACATCATAATATATTGGAAAGACGTGCAACAGTATTGTATCACCGAAGAAAAAAGAGTTAAGTAAATAAATGAGACATTTCTTCCAAATTTCTAAAGACCTACCATACACGGTTTAAAATTTGTGTTGGACTGGGTTGTATGCGTCATTGGTAAAGTGTGTGGTGATTGGTCCATATACTCGCCTGACTCCATACTCCACCTCTCTAATCCTCTCTGATACCATGCTGCTTGTGCTGCTATATATTTGTTTATTATTTATCATTATTTCATTCAATATATACAATTTTTTTAATACCATTAGTCTTAGCAATGATTGTAGTGTCCAGATATATTGGTCACAACTCGATATAATATTAAACAAAGAAATTATGACGAGTAAAAGTGAACAAAGTTTCCCACTATATTTATACCACTATTAGTCTATTATTATCATCGTTTTTCTACAGGAAACGAGACTGATGTTGTGTTGCTGATTCTCTTTAATTAAGGACCCTGTGATCGTGTATAAATATTGAAGGCTTCTGATTCCTCCTGACCATGCTACGAAACATTTCATCATATAAAACAAAACCTTCTGAGCACAGCGTGGTTGTGTTTACTGTTTATATTTTGCGCCCGGAGGGCTAATAGACGTACAAACGCACACACATTTATCCTTTCCAAGGCACAGGGCTACCAACGTGTAAACTTTCCCTTCCCTTCCAAGGAATTCTTTAAGTATAACGAAGGGAAGGAAAAATCCTTAGCAGGGAAAGAAATATGTAAGGAAAGAATTACTTTTAAGAATACCAGCGATAGTTTTGTCCAAGAAGACCTTACTATAATATATCTAATTCTCAATTATTGAATTTCTTGGTCAGTCTTGATACAAGTTGTATAGAACAAAATCTGTAAGTGCAATATTGTAATTAACATGTATCATAATTATTACTCCTTCAGGAGTTGGACGGGGTTGACATCTCCAGACTACTGACCGAATATAATGTTGTAGAGGAGAGAGGAAAGAATGAACACACAGGGAAGGATCAACACCCCACACGACGCATCTTTCTTCATCACTGTCAGGAAGATGTACATGCTATGAGGCTATATACTGGTGAGAAAATTGTTAGATGTGTTTAGGAGAGATTTTATGTTTATAAATTGAAGGTCTACACTATATTCCTACACACACACAAACAATATACCATGAAACAGATCCCTAATTTTTAACAATGAGGTCTTTTTGCTTCCTGGCATAGTTTGGAGGAAAGCATATTAATCTATTTGTTATTGTTGTTTATTGGTCTAGTTTGGAGGAGTCATATTGATTAAAAAATATTCCTGACATAGTTCAGAGGAAGTGCATATTAATCTATTCATTTCCATCTTCCTGGGCAGGTGAACACGTGTACAAGATGTATTTGTACCGACACCAATGGCACAAGGGTAGTACACAGTGTGGCTGGGGACCCATGAACTACTGTCCTTGTTTCACCCAAATCTACAACCTGACCACACAACCCATGCTGTATGACCTCATCCAGGACCCCTATGAGGACTACCCACCCATTACACACAATACGTCAGAGTGAGTGGGGCTCTAGGTTTGTTTGTGTGTGTGGGGAGGGGGGGAATGATTACTACTGTGTGTGTTGGGGGGGGGGGGGGGACGACAAGACAACTGTTTGTGTGTGTGTGGAGGGTTATGATGACTCTGTGGGGGTGGGGCAGGGGGGCACACAACTCTTAATTGTTTTTTTAATTGTTCTTCCTCTCCTCATAATTAATTTCCTTCATTGTGCTTTGCAGTGATAAGTCCCCCCCCCCCCACATACCCCCAGTACAATACAAAAAAAAACATGACCCCCTAGTAAAATCAATCCCCCTTCAACCCCCAAATACAATCAATACCCCAAATCCCCCAAGTACAATCAATTCCCCAGACCCACAAGTACAATCAAACCCCCCTTCAACCCCCCCCCAAGTACAATCAAACCCTCTCCCCCTCAACCTCCTAGTACCAATTTTTTTATTCCTGGTGTCTCTTATTACAGGTACAAGGCAGTGACTAGGGAACTACTGGCTTACCTACAGCAGTGGAGGGACAGGGTATACTTCCCACCCTCACAAATCAGTTCTTGGGGAAACTTTATGTGGAGGTTTTGGGTTCAACCTTGAGGAGGTTAATAATACACTCTGGTTGGTTATTCTGGTGCAAATGATTCCTTCTTTCATTTATGTGGAGGTTTGGGGTTCAACCTTGAGGGGGTTATTTAATTAAGGGGGAAATTCACTTCTGTTACATTGGAGTGCCTTGTTGATTCCTCCAAACTATGCCAGGAAACGGGACCAGATTATGAACAAAAATAATGGTGTTCTGTTGCTTGGAATAGTTTGGAAGAATCATTTACTTCAGATTTACCAAAGCTGTACTTCCTCCTTAATATTATACTGTAATATACAGTACTCTTGTAGGTAAGTCTGGAGCAAATGATTCCTCCAGACTTTACCAGGCTACAGACCGGACACAATTACTTATATTTATTCATCTGGTCCTGTTTTCCTGGCATACTTTAGAGGAATTGTGGCACTCTAAATTCACCAAAAGTATATAGCCCTTCTATTTTTGGGGTACCGGTACTATACTTTTGGTACATACATTGAAGCCCCTTAATTCCTCCAAACTATCTATAGGGAAACAGGACCAGATGAATAAATATAATGGTGTCCTGTTGCCTAGAATAATATGGAGGAATTATCAGGTACTCCAAACTTACCAGCATTCTACTTCCCCTTCCCCACCTTACATCAAAATCTCAAATGAAAGAAACTGCAGCCATAAACTAGGATACCAAACTTAATTGTGTTATAATGTGACCTATAGACGTGTTGTTGTTGTAATTGTAATACGTTGTGTGTGGTTGTTGTAAAGAGTTGTGTGTGTATGTTGTAATAGTTTGTGGTTGTAAGAGTTGTGCGCATGTGTGTGTGATGTTTTAAATCTTTTGTGTGTTTGTTATTGTAAAAGTTCTGTGGTTGTAAAAAAATTGTATGTGTGTAGGGAAGTTATTATTTTTGCTACCAGTTCTTGCTTTGAGGAAGATTCTTATGTTGTTGAATTAGGTCTGTGATTCCTCCAAACTATGCCATGAAACAGATCCACTATTAGTACCATTGAGGGCATCTGTGTTCTGGAATAGTTAGGAGGAATCGGTAGCCTTCAAATTTACCAACAAGAGAATCACCCCCATAATCTTTGTCTTGAAATAAAAACAAATGTACCAAACACAGATAACTATATTTTATTATTATTATTATTATTACTGTATTATTCTTATTATTATTATTAGTAGTAGTATTAGACTTAAAGTGGAGTTTCGTTTGTTGGTGAATTGGAAGTCTATTGATTCCTCCTAAACATTCCAGGAAACGGTGGTGCCAAATTACGAAAAAAAAAAAAAAAAAAAAAAAAAATGGTGTCCTGTTGCTTGGAATAGTTTGGAGTAATAATTTTCTCCAGATTTGTCAGCACTACTACTTTACACCCTCTTAATTAAACCTTTAGCCCACACCAATACACCACAAACACAACACACATAAACAACACACAACCCATACACACTCCAACACACACACACACCACACCAACACAACCCATACACACTCCAGCACACACACAACATTAACACAACCCATACACACTCCAACACACGCACAACACTAACACACCTTCCTCTGCCACTCCACATGATTACATTCTTAAACCTCAAACATTTTTACATTCGTTTTCTTGCTATATTTTCTCCAAGCAAAGATTTGTGTAAGGAAACAATATTATTCTCTAGGCAGCGACTTTGGGGGAGATTCTACTTTTGTTTGTAAATTGGAAGATGTCTCTGTCTCTGTCTCTGCCTCAGTCTCTGTCTGTGTGTGTGTGTGTATAATATAGTTGAGGGTTCCACCACCAGAGGGGCTGAGGCTCAGTAACACTTTGCCAACAAGGTTACACAAGTTAACAATGGTGGTGACCTAACTTAGTGTTTCTTCATTCTCTCTCTCTCTCCTTTTCAAATCTTCAAATATCTTCTTCCCCATTCATTTTCATTTGTGATTCCTCTTATAGCTAAAACCTATCGGTCGTATTACCATCTTCTGTTTCTCAGCTTTGCACATTATCACCAATCATCCACTCAAAAATCGAAGCATCATTCACCACCAAAACGGAGACATAATAAGTATCCAGGTGTTTTTGAAGCTTCGAATCCTCCTGTCTGGGTGAATAAGGATCCAGGGTCGGTATTCACAAAACATCTTAGAGTTTGGACTTGTTCGTATGTTTGTAATTCTGACCTCACCATATTGTTTCAGATTCATTTCGAAGCAGTGAATGGATTTGCTTTTGTATTTGAGCGAGCTATTATTAAGATTTCGAAGCAGGTGTCGGGTACTAGTCCTTGCCATGAATGAATATTTACGAACAAGATTTTAAGTTAAGAGTGAACTTTGCTTTTGTGAATACGGCTCCAGGTCATGTTGAAGCTTCGAATCCTGTCTCTTGTGATACTTGGAGTTCGTTTAACACTTCATCAAGCTGTTCGAAGGTAGACAACAGGATACTATTGTGATTCGTGACTGTATAATCCCATAAAAGGCATTGGCAGCCATCAACAACACCACCACCACTTCTGTTCTGTTGCCGTTTGAGTGAAGTAAGATAAGAGGCTTTCCTTTCCTTCCTTCCTTTCCTCCCTCCCTCCCTCCCTCGATCCTTCCCTTCCTTTCTTCTTCTGTTCGTTCAGCCATACCACGCCAAGAGGAAGATTTAGTTATTTTTTTATTTATCTTTTTTTGTGCCCCCTTTCCGCCCTCTTTCTCCCTGTCAGGTCCATGTGAGGCGCTGAGGTGCAAGTTGGCTGCCAGGGGGATTATTTTCGTATATATAGGACTGACTGACTGACGGAGGCGAGAAAAAATATATGATAGTTTGATCAGTAAAAACTCTTTGGTTTTCTTCTATAGAGAGGAAGTTAAGGACAAATGGCAGAAACAAAAAGGAGAGAGAGTAGAGGGATGGGGCCTAATATGTTGGGTATATTATTTTTTTTTTTTGGCGCCCCTTCGAAACCCCGCCGATCCATTTCCTCTCTCTCCCTTTATATAAAATCTTTTTTACCTTCGTACATACATGTTCTTAGTATCTTGTCTTCCTCTCCCTTCTTTGTACCCTCTTTACACACACAGTAAACAATACATAGCTACGTTTGGTGACCACAGACACTCTTAAGTTTATTTATTTAACCATTTTTCAGACACCGTGGAAAAGACGAAAAAAAAATATTTAAATTTTGGTGGGCTGGCGTCCATGTTGGTTTGATTTGGGCGGGGACACGATGGTAAACAAAACACGGGTGGTGGCGGTGGCAAGTGTTCTCAAATATTCTTCCAGAAATAGTATTATAATATCTGGGTTTGTAGTAGTATTATGTGTTAAAAAAGTTAAGATTAAGTGCTTAGAAGAAGAGAAATTGGAAAATGTATTGAATGTTGACTACAATTTACAAACCTCTTTAGGAAGATCATATAATGCTGACAGTCATATTCTCAATAATAATAATAATGTTGAAGTAGTTTTGACATAAATATGGATATATATATATTGAACTACACCCTTAAAATATAGTAATAATAGGAAAATATTTGCAATATATGTAACGCTTTAATGAATACTGGCACCACAGCATTATTGTCAACAAACAGACGACACACACACACACGTGACACATCAACAGCAGCAGTAATCACCCTCACTTCAGCAGCTACAGCAGAGTGGTTACACAGTTCTTTACTTCAGACATCAGGTATGATACTGGGAATGTACACGAAAAATGAACTTTGGTATTAGTAATAGACATAAGAAATAATGTGGGTTTATGTGAGAAGGGATGGTGTGTATTATAGTCAGGGAAATAGACTTTACTATCCACGTTTATAGTACGGAATATACAATAATAATAATAATAATAATAATAATAATAATAAAAATTAAACCCAACAATCGGCAGCAAATCGTCGTAGTCAAAGTCCATCTTGAATTTCATATTTTTTTTACCAACACAATAATGGATCTCCATCTCATCTCCCATTTTACATCATCTCCATACAGTGACGTCACTACTGATATTCAATTTGATGTTGCTGTACGGAAACTGAATGGTCAATACAGACTACAATAGTGTGAACCTTACATAAACACGTAGTCCTGAATACCTGACGTAAAGCCTAATAATGAAGCACACGTGTTCCAATATTATTTCATAATACGATAACGGCAACATAATCTCTGACGGTTTATTTTTAATTGCTGATAAGTGATGACACGATTGATGATAATACTCTGTTTATAGTTGAAAATATAAGTACAAATAAAATCACCTGTGCTTGCAATGAAGTGTCTTGTCTACATCATTGCACAGTTTGGAGGAATCGGTGGCATCTTTGTATAGTAAGTATAGGCTAAGTGTACCTATTCAATAACTTGTATTTTCCTACCATGGAGTGACAAAAAACATGTTGAACAGCGAAGCACAATTGTTATTTTAAAGCGTGCAATAATATGCAATTAGGTCTTTATGGCTTGTAATTACCCAGGCAGTTATAACAGTCTAGTGAATTAAACCACCATTATTATTATTTTGCTCTGATGGGCGTGTATGAAAGAAGATTCATGACACACACACACACACACTCTCTCTCTCTCTCTCTCTCTCTCTCTCTCTCTCTCTCTCTCTTTCTCTCTCTCTCTCTCTCTCTCTCTCTCTCTCTCTCACACACATTAACTACTCAACTTGAGACTGACTAAGCAAGGTTTAAGAGAGCAAGTTAGACGGTGAAGGAAGGATGAGTCTCTCTCTCTCTCTCTCTCTCTCTCTCTCTCTCTCTCTCTCTCTCTCTCTCTCTCCATTACATTTCTCAGAGCATTGCAGCTTCTCTTGGGAAATATTGTTCATACCAGGGTGTTGTGAGTGACGGTATAGCTGCTGCTCTTTCCACCTATATTAATAAGGTGTTGTCATCTAGTGAGGTGGATAGGAAGCAAAAAAAACACGTGTGTAAATAAGGTGTCGTCATCTAGTGAGGAGGATAGGAAGCAAAATACACTCAATTTCACTCAGTAATAACACACACACACACACACACGGACACAAACATACACACGTACACATCATAATATATATAAATACATTCTTGCACATAAACACACACACACTCCTACACAATTATTATGTATACACAAATATTCACATTACACACAAACACTTAAAATACATACATACATTCCTGCATATAAACACAAGAGTCCAGCACACATACACATACACACACACACACAAACTATGAGCTGATAAGTCCCCCTGCCTGCGTGCCTGCCCTGAGGTGTTATAGTCAATACTTTAGAACCAAGAATAGTATTAGAATCCAAGATAGTAATTTACACATTAGACACAAATTTGGACATGTTTTTATATCATTCTCACTCTTACTATTATTTCACGAGTGAGAACATTTCCTGAGCTTCATTACGTCCTCACTCTCCTCAGTATAGAAAAAAAATATTATATAATAAAGAAATTGATGGATACAGAAATAAAGAAGGATTTACTTGACTAACTAATTGAATGGATAAATACATTACTGATACTGTATATAATTTTATTGAAATATTACAAATATATATATATATATATATATATATATGATGTAATTTTATATAAAGTAAAATATGGTATATATTTGTTATGAAGATGGCAAAGTTACCAGTTAGTTATATAATTCTCCCACTTTCTCGCCCTCTCATCTGGAAGATATGAAATGGTGGCTCCCGGCAACAGGCGAGTGGGCGGGTGAGTGTGCTGGCTGAGTGGGGGTGAGGGGTATAGGATAGATGGAGGAGAGTAGGATTTAGAGGTAGGAATGGGGTGAGGGTAGGGGAAGGGGGATATTTTGTACACACACACACTTTATTTTCCCCACCTCTCGCTTCCAAGTTCCAACACACACACACACTCCCTCCTCTTCCCCCCCCCCTCTCTCTCTCTCTCTCTCTCTCTCTCTCTGATATATACAAGCAATTCCCAGAGCGTTGGGAGTATATATATATCCTATAATATACCGTATATGTATTTGCCATTTGGTTCAAAGCTAATTAAACTGCATTCCTCTTTACTCTTATCACTACTCTTATAACTATTATGAATACTTTTATAAATACTTTTGATTACTATTATGCCTACTCTTGATTACTATTATGACTACTCTTGAATACTATTATGACTACTCTTGAATACTCTTATGCCTACTCTTGATTACTATTATGACTACTCTTGAATACTATTATGCCTACTCTTGATTACTCTTATGACTACTCTTGATTACTATTATGACTACTCTTGAATTTTCTTATGACTACTCTTGATTACTATTATGACTACTCTTGAATAATCTTATGACTACTCTTGATTACTATTATGACTACTCTTGAATACTCTTATGACTACTCTTGATTACTATTATGACTACTCTTGAATACTCTTATGACTACTCTTATAACTATTATGAACACTTTTATAACTACTTTTGATTACTCTTGATTACTCTTGATTACTCTTATGACTACTCTTGATTACTCGTATGACAAGCCTATTCTTGAATATTATAACTACTCTTGACTATTATGACTACTCTTGACTATTATGACTACTCTTGACTATTATGACTACTTTTATAACTACTTTTGATTACTCTTATGACTATTCTTGACTATTATGACTACTCTTGACTACTCTTATGACTACTCTTGGTCAGACAGTGTGTGTGTGTATGTGTGTAGTTAGTAGTTACATATAATGTGTGTATTTTGTGGCTAGGCCTATACTTTGTGTGTGTAAGTGCATATGTTTGTAAGTGTTTAACCTGCTTACGAACATGTGTGTGTGTGTGTGTGTCCAAATACCTAACTTTCATACGTGTGTGTGTAAGAAAATAACGTGTGTGTGTATCCAAATAACTTACGTGTGTGTGTGTATCCAAATAACTTACGTACGTGTGTGTGTATGTATGTATGTATCCAAATAACTTACGTGTGTGTGTATGTATGTATGTATCCAAATAACTTACGTGTGTGTATGTATGTATGTATCCAAATAACTTACGTGTGTGTGTGTGTGTGTGTGTGTGTGTGTGTGTGTGTGTGTGTGTGTGTGTGTCCAAATAAACAGTTCCCCTTCGCCTCGTCTATATTGTCAGTGTATTGGGTCCCAGTCAGCCTGAACCTTCTTGGGGAGCCGAATTAGTAGTCAATTTACATGCCATTACAAGCGCCCAGACGGTACCTTGGGGAGTGGGGAGTGGGGAGGTGATGGGGGGGGGGTGAAGGGGTGTAAGTTGTTGGTTTTGGGGGGAGATATGGGGTGCGGGTGGGGGTGTAGGGGTGTGAATTGTTGGTTTTGGGGGAGATTTGGGGTGGGTGTAGGGGTGTAAGTTGTTGGTTTGGGGGAGATTTGGGGTGGGTGTGGGGGTGTAGGGGTGTGAATTGTTTGTTTTGGGGAGATATGGGGTGAGTGTGGGGATGTTAGTTTTTGGGGTGATGGGGTGTGAGGGTGTTGGCTTAGGGAAAGATATGGGGTGAGGGTGTGAGTTATTTGTTTTGGGATAGATAAGGGGATAGGGTGGGGAT
>JAWZYT010003180.1:95000-133004 GCA_034508575.1 Petrolisthes manimaculis | reverse complement strand
TATTGAAATTTAATCATTCATTAGCTGAATGAAAGATATATAGATACATAGAGGAAAGAGAGAGAGTGCTTGTGGGTCCCCCTTCTTCTTTTACCTTCCACATCTAGGATACAGTACAGTACTCTTTTTGGTTTATAGCATAAATTGTGTAAACTAGAGTACTGTATAATAGAAAAAAATGATGTGAGTATGCTGCTGCAAGTAATATAAAACGCATGGATAGGCTGGACAAAATAGTAGTGCATAATGTTCCAATAATTCAGTGAGATACATAAATAGAAAGATGTAGAATGATATATTGTTTGCAGAGGAGTTTGTGGAGGTGATAAAACAGACAACTCTGCACCAGAAAGTTCCCTTCAACTTTGGCAGTGACTTTGTCAAGATGTACTTTGGCAAGGAGAGGAAGAGAGCAATCAATTACACGGAGTTCAGCCAGTTCCTCCACGTAATGTACTGTTTTTTAGTATTTTATATTCTTAGATGTAAAACCACAGTATGAATGCCCTTTGAGATTCTGCCTGACAGTCTGATTTGATAAAAGAATTAGTGTCCACTGTCAGCCAAAATTATGTAATTACTGTATTACACACCTGCTGCCAAACCCAACAGAAACATTCTATTGAGAAAGTTTGAGGATCACTGTGCATAGCTTAATTTCCTTTGGATGGCAGAATTTTGTTTTTTGAATAAGATGTTTGGTGTTGTCCTCACAAAAAAGTGTAAAAGATGTTTGCCATGTTTGCAGGTTTAATAAAGATAATGATATTCTCTTGAGGCAGTCATAGATAAATCACTAAGTGTCAGCCAAGAATATTATGAAGGACATCATCCAAGGTTTTAGCTCATAGATTATAGTTGACGGTTTGCGTCTTTTCTGCCTCACTCCAGACAGTTTTTGTGTCGGAGGGAAGCCCTACTAACTCCAGAGATTAAAAGCCACTTCAGGTAATCCACAGACAAGAGCTTGAGTTATAGATAAGATGCTTGTATTTATGTTAGATGATATAAAATGTTTACAAGAATACTATACAGACCTCCATTATACAAGGGTTGTAGGGGATGTACTGTATGTGTATAGATAAAATCTCAGGTTTGTGTGGATAAAATGTGAAGTTTGAGTGGATTAGAAAATCACATTCTGTGAATGTAGAATGGTAAGAAAAAATCCCACATAACTTCAGAATGGGTGGATTATTCTTGAAGAGGTGTAAAATGTTTCTGCCCATTTTGGGCCCTCTTCTGGTTCTAAAATGAAGAGGATCCAAATCAAGCTAAAATGTTGTACATCTCGAGAATGATAAGCTTGTTTTGAAGTTATGTGGGCTTTTCCTTACCCTTAACTTTGAGTGTATTTTCAGGACTTCCATGAGGAGGCATGCAGTTCAAGCATTCAAAAGTTTTGACAAGGAAGGATCTGGGTTCATCACAGCCATGGACTTCAATGATATCATGTTGAGCATCAAGTCGCATCTCCTCACTATTCCCGTCCAGAATAACCTTGTTGCTGTAAGTAATGACTGTCTTGTATGTGTCAAGGCAATCACTTTCATCTCCTGAATTATTTTCTATTGTTTATTTGTTCGGCCAGACAGCTTGAGGAACTTCAACATCAATAACTGTACTGGTATATAAAAAGTCTTCTACTGTATTATTTTTGTTTATATATAAGAGAATCACATCCCTTTATCCTTTTCTGTTCATTCCTTACTCTTTCTATCTAAGCCTGCTCTGGTCTACCTAAACTTTCCCCAACCCTGCCTCACTCAAATTTACCTGAGGTAATAAATCCTAACAAAATCTAATACACTCTATTCCCTCCTGACGTTCCCATACTGTACCATACCACACTTCATCGAGTCCTACTCATTGAAACTATTATCTGCAACTGTACCAACTATTGCTCTCTCCCCGCTCCCCGTTGTTTGCAGGCAGCCACGGGGCACAAGGTGAGCTTCCCATTCTTCATGGCATTTAACTCCCTCCTCACCAACATGGAGCTCTGCAAGCGTATCTACCTCAACTCCTCTGGTGGCTCTCGTACCCAGGAGGTTACTAGAGGTTTGTTTGTTCAGTACTCTTGGTCTTGTCTTGTATAATTGGTTTACCTGTTTAATTAGATCAGTGATTGTATACTGTACTTGCACTCAGCCATCCCATTTGGGATTATGCCATCAGGCACTTGATATATAGGTATGTAGATAGATAAATTAATTATTTGACAAACAGACAGACAGACAGACAGGCAGACACACACACACACACACACACACACACACACACACACACACACACACACACACACACACACACACACACACACACACACACACACACACACACACACACACACACAGAAGTACACACAAAGTTCTTCTATAGTGCCACTAATGTTTTCTCTTTTTCCCCATTAACAGAGGAGTTCTTACACTCGGCACAGATGATGTCCCAAATCACACCGCTAGAAGTGGACATTCTCTACCACCTCACTGAACTCATCAGCGAAAGCTCCGGGTAAGATGGCATGAAATTTAGTCTGAGGAAGTGAGTGAGTGAGGGAGGAGGGAGAAAGAGAGGATTCGTGAGAGCAGAGAGAAAGAGAGAGGAGGGGAGAAGGGTTAAGCAGAAAAAGAGAGAGGGGAATAGGAAAAGCAGAAGAGAAGAAGAGAGAGAAATGGTGAGATAAGAAAAGGGAGAGGGACAGTAGGAAAGGCAGGGTCAAACAGGGAAAAGCAAGAGGAATTTTCAGTAGGCAGGATAAATCAGGCAGTGTTTGTTGAGTGAGACATAGTGATCCAAGGAGTGGATGGGTAGAGATGAAACAAGGGGCCATGGTTCTTATCCTTCCGGTCGAGTAATTCGACACCCACAACCCTACCACCGGGAGAAGTAATTGAGATGATTTTTTTATTTTTTTTTAGTTATTTTCAAGCCATCATAATTGGTTAATGAGAAAGTAGTACAGTAAACCCTCAATAAACTGGAGTAATGTACTCTACTGTAAACTTTGTCAGGTTTAGCAAAGTGTTCGGTAAAGCCAGCATCCGGACTTTGGAAGATTAATATTGGTTAAGCCAACTTTAAGTCTAAATATGTCCAGCTTAATAAGAATTTACTGTATAAAATTATGAAAGGTTATACTTCCTGCTTTACATATGTCTTTACTCTTGACTAAGAATATAGCCCAGGGTGAGGCAAGGAATCTGTACTGAATATGTGAATTTAGCTCAGTGTAATAAAGGTATGCATGCCTCCTCCCTAATCACACTTCTGGTTGGCTGGCTGACTGGCTTCTCTCTCTGTCTGTCTGTGACATTTTCATTTCACTCAGCTGCTGTAGAATATATAATTTGTTATTGCTGCAAGAGTAGAGGTTTGTGTGTTCTTTTCCTGATTTGATAGTTAGAAGTTAAAAGCAATCTTAGTGGAAGTTGCACATGTTTTTACTTATCCATCATCATCATCATCCTTCCTCTTCTTTCATGTTGATAAAAAGGTCTGGTGTTCCCTATATGGAGTGTGACTTAGTTGACCAAATATTTTTTGTGGAGATAACTTCCCCAGTGACCAATTTTGTGGTACATGTAGTTATAGAAAATGCAAACTTGGGGAAATGCTGATGAAATTTTCAGCTGCCCTTTAATTAAAACATTCTCCAGGTAAACCAAGCCTGTTGCATTGAGAAATAAAAATACCTTGAAACTGCAGTCTCTGTATAATTTGTAGTGTAGGTAACTGTAGACTACATGACATGCATTAAAAAAAAAAAAGCATTTCAGACCATCAGAATAATAACAGTATTGAAAAAGTGTTTATCTACTGCCAACTTCAATTTGTGAAGCATGGAATCATGTAAAGTAATGATGTACAAATATAGAGAAGGTAGCCTACATCGTACATGCTCCAAGGTGTACATAAATGTGTGTAAAGATTTGGTAGAGTTATTGCCTGAATGACTAACTATTTTAAGCGGTGTGATCTAGTTTGCTGCACCCTTGTATTTTATTCTGATGGCCAGGGGTTTGATTCCCATGTGGGGTAATGTATTATGTGCTTATATAATTATATAAAGTAGAATGACAAAATTTTGGACATGTATGTACATCACTACAGTATATCTGTTGAAACTCACCAATGTGTGGGTACTTTCGGAAGTACTGCAAAGCCACTTAGAACTCCTCAATTCCTTATGCAGAAAAACAATCTAATAGTAATTAATGGTCATATGTATTCATCTTATTTCCACCGCTAGGTGACCAGGAGTTTGTTGTAACTGTATATGATATTGTTAGTAGATTGGAAGCTAATCATTCTTCCAAACTATGCCACATAAAAGAATGCCTAAGGTACAGTCATAATTGTAAGTTCTGTATCAGGTGAATGAAAGCAAGCCATATGAGTAAATCTTGTGTACTTGTAATGCAGAGACTGTGAACCATAATCATAGTTTTACATCTGTTTCTGAGGCTTTCATTCAAAAGGTGTTGTAGGACTATTAGGTGTGACTGTATTTTACCGAAGTCTATTATTTAGTGTTGTTTGATGGAATTGGTTGCCTTTAGTTTGCTACAAAAAAAAAAAACACAGATTCCTGCCTCACTAAATATTACTGAGGTTTATATACCTACAGTTGCAGTACATATTAATGTAACTACTGTATACTTTACTCATAAATTACACCATACACGTTGTTACACCTTCAAAGATTCTTTTTTTTAATCATAGTTTGTGGATTGTCAGTTATTGAAAACTATAGTGGGAAACTAGTTTGAGCATATAAATGTTTTTAACTGATTGTAGTTGTCTAACCATTTATGTACTAGCCTCAGTATCTGAAACCCAATTGCTAGATGCAGACTTGAACCAGAGATGGTGCTTTGAGACAGTGTTACCTTGTCACATGTAATGATTCCTTGAAATGTACAGGCTAAATATTATATTTTTCTCTGATCTTGGACATATTGTATGGATACAAATAAGGGAAGACCCTTATGATCACCCTGTGTTTTGATAGGAGGAGACTTACAATACTCCCATTTCCATAAGAAATTCTTCGAGCTAATTAATTATTTCAGGAATCATCACAGACTGGGGCTTAACTCTATCTGACTCCAGGTCTTCTTTTAGCAATCAGGCCAAAGATACTAACCTCTCATACCTCAATAACACACTAATAACCACCATTATCCACCATTTGAGCTTACTCAGGCTCTTCGATGGGTAAGTCTTCTGTTCATCAGCCATCTTGGTCACGCTCCCTCTTTGTGTCAGCACTCGCTCAACCATTTTGCTCAATTAACTTGCTCATAAAGTTTGATCACCCATTTTGTTCAACCAGTGTGCTCAACCAACCTCGTATTTGCTCAGCCACCATGCTAAACTGATCTCATCATTGCTAACACATGCATATTAAGCAGCCTTGTGCTAAACCAGTGTTGCATATTTTGTTGAGTCACCCATGTGTTTGCCCATTTGAATACCATATACTGTATTTAATTCACCTCGCCACATAAGTCGCCAGCTCATCCATAATCTCATATTAATTTACTCATATATGCCCACTCACTCATTCATTCCTGTTTCATAAATTCTGTAAAGATGCATCTAGTTGTACTCTGTCATTCACCTTATTAGCCATTCACTTAAAGGGGGCTATATACTTTTGGTGCATTGTAGGCTAGCGATGTCTCTAAACTATATTATGAAACAGACCAGATCACCTCAATGAAAGCAGCTTGTTCCTTGGAATAGTTTGAAGGCTTAAGGGTAGGTACAGTGTTGGTAAATCTGGAGTAATTGATTACAGTACTCCAAACTATTCCAAGCAACAGGTCACTATTATTTTTATTTTTCTGGTCCTATTGTCTGGCATACTTTCGAGGAATCAAGGCACTCTAATGAACCAATAGTATACTCTCCCCTTAAGTTATTCCCAGATATACCAATACTACATCACCCCTAAAGAGTCTCCTGATTATGCATTCCCTAGATTATTTTCTAAATTATGCAAACACTGAATCATTCACTCACCGACTTGCTCACTGGTATGGTACCATCTGTGTGCATACCATTGGCTTGCCATTTGTAAGCCTAGCATTGTTTACATCTCTCTGCACTTTCTTTCCTCCTTGCACTCACCTCCACCATTTCTCATCTTCACCCCTGTATCCTTAGGCCTGGGTTTGAGATGAGTGGTGTCATGTATTTCCTAATCTCTAGCTTTAAGATGACATGTGTTTTCAGTGAACTGGAGAACTACCAAGTCCTCCAAACTTTGCTAGGATATAAGACAACCATAGTATTTAAGCATTCAAAAGTAGGGATTCAGTTTTATAAGAATCAATCGGCCTCTGCTGCACTACCAACATGAACATGGTAGACAAGTTGGAGAAATAATACAATTATGTTGAACAAATTATGTATTGATATTTTTCATATTGGCCTCCTCAGAACACAATGCATTTGCATTTTATTCTTAGGATGCTGGCTCATGCCCATCTTCTGTACTGCACTGTGTGGAACCCCCTAAGATATATGTACACCTTATGGTTACAGAGCATTGATAGTGGATAAATGAATAAAACGCATACAGTAGATATATGCATTCTCCCCTGAAAGGGATGTGTATGGAAACTTGGATAGCAGTGGGTATTATTATTTCAGTCATTTATATATTTTCACTTCTTTCTAATCCTAGGACTACTGTATATACAGTTAGTTTTAGGGTATACAGTACTCTATAGTCAACAGAAATAATTTTACTTTTTCAGACAACATTTTCATTGTTTTAATATTCTTGCACTTGCATGAAAAAATATGGGCTTTCATTTTCCTTTGTCATCTATAGTTGTGGACAATAGTTCCTTACAACACTAAAAGTTGAATCAGATCCAAATGAAATTACACAGGGAAGAAGCGGAATTCAAATGGTTTCTAGATTCATTCCATGGGTTTGAAATCCCAAGGAACTGTTATCTGATGCTATGTGAATGTTATGATCTAACATTAGGTGGTCATCATTTCTAGACAAATTGGGAGGCTGCTAATTCCTTCATACTATGCCAGGAAACAGACATGTGCTGCACTGGTGCATTTATAGTCAATTTCTCATCATAGTTAGGTGGAATCAGTAGCTCTACTTTCACCTACAACAGATATCCCCAATGTGTAGAGACTTTACTACCATTAACCAATTTATTATGTCCGCTCTCTCTTGTGCATGGGTGGCTCTCCTGTGCATCATATTAACCCTCTTGTGCACTGTGTTTAGTGCTCAGCCTGACCTGGGTTTCTTTCCTATTTCTGTATCTGGTCGTTATTTTTCAGTACATTGTCAGTAGCTCCACCTCTACTCACCCACACACACACATACAGAAAGAGGTATGGGGGAGGAGCTAGAGAGGGACACACAAACATACATGCACACACACTCATTCACACTCATACTCCCACTCACTCATAGATTCAAACTGTAAACATTGTAATAAGCTTGTTAGTTCAGTACAGTCCTTTCTTCCTGTAATATAGTAAGTTAAAAGCAAGTTAAGTTTGTATGTTTATGTGCGTATAACTATTTCAGGTGGACTTACAGCTAATTGTTTACCTACAGGCAAGGGTTGGCTAGTACAGGTATATAAATATATACTGTAATGGTTTTCATAAAATTTTCAGATATCTAACTAAATATCCCAATATCCCAATTGATGAATACTTGTTAATATATCTAAAAATATTTATTTGATTGCTTACTTTTAAGTTTTTCATACATTTTGTCTCTTACAAATTGTTTTGTTCTATAGTACCGCCTCTCTAATCATCAGTTTGTCTATTTACCTGTCTGTCTGTAAATTAATATTACAGTATAGTATGCTACCTGTTTGTCTTTTACATTTTTTGCCTCTTCATTTATCTGTTCCATAGCTGTCTTTTTGTCTTATCTGTCTGCCTAATTTTGTGTACCATACAGTGTAATATATAATATGATGCATAAAGAATATATGCATCAATATCACACATAAATACAGACAGGCAGAGATGGACGGAATATTTGGATGCACTGTTTATCTATTAGCACTAATTTAGGGCAGTGCATAATTATATACAGTATAGTACAGTAGCCCCTCAGTGTAGCACTACATATTTAACACCTCAATTAACACAGACCCATTTGATCACTTAGTCTCTGTAATCAAAAATAACAGAAACCTGGAAAAATGTTTGATGGTCATCATTGAAAGACCGAGTGTAAAATGATGTGGTGGATACAAGCATTTATAAGTGTTATATCAAGGGTCTACTGTACAACCACTGCATCTCATGTACAATAACAAGACACATTATAATACTTTCTCTTTCTTTTCCCACATACAGCAAGATTGTGTACAGTGACCTGGAGGCCCTGACCCCAGAGCAGTACATGAAGGTCATCACGCGCAAGCTGACAGATATCAAGGCCGTCGAGAGTCCGGAACAGCGCGGCCTTTTCGTACAAATCCTGGAGAACGCTTACAGATTCACCCTTGGCTCCTTTGCTGGTGGTGAGTTGATGTGTGTTGGTGTTGAAGCTACAGAAGCCTTGGGTTAAATTATATAGGAAAGCTTGCAAGTTTCATGGGAAGTGAATGTTACCATTCAGTTTTACTTTATCATAAATATAACTTTTGTATACATGTACAGTACAATAATGTACAGCATGAAGTTAATGTTATAAACAAGGAGCTAAGAGCAATTATTTCATGTGCATGCCATATTTGTACATTTCCCTCAATGTTTTACTGTACATACAATATGGCATTATACTGTACTTACATTGATTATTCCTGACATATATTATAGTCCATTACAGTACAGTAGTGTATACTGTACTGAAATCTTACTGCATATCTTACTTTCCATTATTTCAAGACCTTAACCGCTAAAGGACCGGGGGTAGTATAAAAGTGTGTACCGCTAGGACCGGGGGTTTGGTGAAAATCACGCAAAATAGCTTGTTTACGCATGCTTATTACTCTTAACCTACAATGAACAAGTGAATTATTTTAGTACCATTGGAACGAGCAACTCTTCCTTTTTCGATTGGTACCAATGGGAAGTCTGTAGGTTTAATGGTTACAGAAAAACGACGAATTGAATGAGGTATGGTCTCCGTACGTTGAGCGCTAGTGTTTGGGTGGGTGTGCTTACCGTGGCGAGGTAGTAGAAAATAGGGGTAGGAGCATGTCGGCTAAGCCATTCACCAGCACACTCGGACATAAGAAGATCAATAATCTCTCAATTTTACCCTAGAAAAAGCAGTGTGACCTCTGTCTGAGCATCCCATCCTACTATAAACCAGTGTAGCCAACGTCTGGAATAAAAAAATTGGGGAAAATTCCATAACCTTGGGAAATTTTAGCAACCTGGCATATGCTGGGCCCGGTCCTTTAGCGGCAACCCATCATATGCCAAGCCCGGTCCTTTAGGGGTTAATATAGGAAACTTTCATCATTTTTCTCTTGAAGTATTAAAATATCAATACAGTATAGCTGTTAGTTATTGACAGGTATGTGTGGTTAAAAATGACTGTATTGTACTCAACAGTTTCTATCATTTGCTTAATCCTCAAATGCTTGCAGCTGTGGGAGCGACAGCAGTGTACCCCATTGACCTAGTCAAAACAAGAATGCAGAATCAGCGCACTGGCTCATACATCGGTGAACTCATGTACCGCAACTCATTTGACTGTTTCAAAAAAGTTAGTATCAGTTTGAGGGTTTACAGCTTTATCAGATTTTTCTGCGGTATATTATGTGTCTGAAGCATATGAATTGTATACATCATGAGGTGCAAAGTGATGGTACTCTATAAAAATGTATTTGTAAAACTTATATTACAAGTTAAATCAGTAAAATATTAAAACTCTTTAGTGAAAACTTTGAGTACAAAATCACATGAAACTTGTGAGTGAGTGAGATCTCTTAAGGATGGTTTTGCATTTGTTTAACCAATTATTCATGCTTGGCCATCTTTCCAGGTGATCCGACATGAGGGAGTGAGGGGTCTATACCGAGGGCTGGTACCACAACTAATTGGAGTGGCACCAGAGAAGGCCATCAAGCTCACTGTTAATGACTTAGTTCGTGACAAGTTCACTGACAAGAAGGGCAATATACCGTTATGGGCTGAGATCATGGCTGGCTCTTGTGTGAGTTCAAGTATATTTTATTGCGTTTCTTCACCAGTACTTTTCCTATCTTATTATTATAATGTTCTGCACCATTGGCCATCATATTAAGAGTATATTCAAAATCTGTGGTACATACCTTACTTGCATAGAAGTATTTCTGTTTTCCAAGCAGAACAGAGATAAGACCTACTCAGTAATGTAAGATATTCATTATATCATTCAAGATTGATAATATGATAAAATTGACATGACAAGAATATTGTGCCACTATTCTCCACAAAGAAGTTTTGAAAATGCAAAGATTCATACTGTCTATCTTTCTGGGGCCATATAATTACTAATGTATTTTAAATGTATTCAATATGTATTTTCATAAGCAGCTGTGGCAAAATTGATTTTTCTCTTCACAAACTATTATTTTATATTATAACATGTACATTTTTGAAAGATAGAAAGAGGGAAAGAAATGCAAGAACTTGACAGCATGGCATTATCTCGCAGGTAGAAAAATTAGACAAAAGTAAAAAATGTTTGTGTCCTTCCCTTCCTTCTAGGCTGGTGGGTCACAAGTGGTCTTCACTAATCCCCTGGAGATTGTAAAGATCCGACTGCAGGTGGCAGGAGAGATTGCTACTGCACAGAAGCCCTCTGCCATCACTGTTATCAAGGACCTCGGACTTCTTGGCTTGTATAAGGTAAACAATAACACCTACATACCTCTATATATATATACTGTACTGTACAGAGATATATATTTACATACGTGTAAGTTAAATTGTATATTTGACTACCTGTATTAATATATTATGAGGAAAATCTTTCTGAGCAATTAGGATAATTTATTTTCATATAAAAAGAGGTTGCCAGAACCAGAGATGAAATAACACATTAAGTAAATACTGTAGTGGTAGCAATTTCTGAAAGTCCCCAAATATCTGCCTTGCACAGAACCCCCCACAACCCTAAATATACTATACATTATTATAATTTATCACATTATCCCTTATAGATAGCATCAGTACACCTGCACTGATTGTGATAATTTTTTTTACTATACAATACAATACTGTACCTCTTATTTATCAGGGTGCACGAGCCTGCCTGCTCCGAGACATTCCATTCTCAGCCATCTACTTCCCAGTATATGCCCACTCCAAACGTGCCCTGGCTGATGAGAATGGCTACAACTCTGCCCTCTCCCTCCTAGTGGCTGGTGCTATTGGTATGTAGTAAGCAGGTATAATTAGGGAAGACTGGAGCCTTTTCTGTCGTGGCCACCCCCTTCGGGGGAGTTCCCGGAGGGAACGAGGCGTCAGAGCTATAGATAGATAGATAGATAGATAGGTATAATTCTGTAGAGGTTTAGGACTGTAATCGTACAGTACTTGCCTTTAAGATGATCTCAGTCTTGGAAACAGTGTCAACTTTAGATATTTATATAATATCCACACTTTTCACTACATTATAATTATTATGTAGAGCTATAAATAGATTAATAGATTATCAGTTGTTATTG
This sequence comes from Petrolisthes manimaculis, assembly GCA_034508575.1. NCBI lineage: Eukaryota > Metazoa > Arthropoda > Malacostraca > Decapoda > Porcellanidae > Petrolisthes > Petrolisthes manimaculis. The sequence goes on along the minus strand of JAWZYT010003180.1, from coordinate 121,323 downwards.
AAGGGTTAATAAGTTTGTGCATGGACAGGTGGTGTACCGGCAGCATCCCTGACCACACCAGCTGATGTAATCAAGACGCGGCTGCAGGTAGCTGCCAGGGCCGGCCAGACAACCTACTATGGAGTGTTTGATGCCGCCCGCAAGATCTGGCATGAGGAAGGCACCAAGGCTTTTTGGAAGGGCGCACCAGGTGAGTGAGTGAATGTTTTGAATATTAGAGCATCTATTGACATTATGAATTACTCATTCTATTTCAGTATACTAAACAATACTTAACTACATTACACCACACTGTACTACACTGGTGAGGGTGATGGTTCCTATAGATGTAAAAAACTTGGCACTCTACCCTACCCTACCCTATCCTACCCTACATTACAGCACAACAGAAGACTTTCACTTCCCCACTACACTGCATAATATGAGTCGAAGCATTGTGGGTATGGCTTTCCTGGCTGTTTTCCTCCCTCATAAAGGAGTAAAATCCACCAGTTGACTGTAGCCTCTGCTTTTATCAAGATTAAGTGTAGAAATGACCATATATCTTGTTCATGTGTTCTTTGTCCTTTTATTTGGTATTGAGACAATCCAACCCTGACAAAATTGTTTGGTATTGCTAATATGCTGAGTTGATTAGAAAATAGTATTAATTATTCATGCCTATGAGAATGTCTAATTTTGCTTTTTTTAATTTACTTGATAGCATAAAATGTTGTTATAGAAATTTGCTGACAGTACCATTGATAGTCTCATTATGCAGTATAGTACAGTATGTGTATTGGGTATGTATACTCTGATGGAAAATGGACTAAATTTGAAGTGCGCTTTCTGGGTACTGTACATATGAATACTTGTTAATTTTAGATCTGCTTACTTATTACTATGGTAAATAGATAGTTTTGTTATTTTTAGAAAAGTACTTGCTGTACCTTAAAACATTTGTGTATTGGTGATGGTGTATGTGTTTGCATGTGCATACATGAGGAAGCATGTATGATTATCTGTGTGTGTATAATGGTATGTGTATGGATGTGTATGAGTACTGTGAATACATTCATATATTGTGTGTGTACATATATGTGTAAGTTTGTGTGCATTTCTGTTACTTTAAGATTATGACTGTATTGATGACTGTCTTCTGAATAATTACTATTCATAGTTACATCCATTTCATCTGTCTCTAGGGTCGATTTCCTTTATCCTCTGTATGAGAGAGGTGGGCAGACACGGTGGTGCGATCGGTGAGGCTGTGGTGATGGTGGTAGTGGTGGTGAGGGTAGTAATGGTAGTTGTGGTTATGGCAGTGGTTAAATGCCTGAGCTTTCAATTCTTAAACTGCCAGTACCTTGTGTGGCAGAGAACCAAGGGGGTCTTTGATTTTGTCAATGAATTGGAGGCTATGAATTCCTCAAAACTATGCCACATAGCAGAAGCTATTACAAGGGAATCTGGTGCATAGCATAGTTATACAGAAATAATAGCCTCCAATTCACTGTCATCATAGCTCCTGAAGAGGTGAATTTCATATTAGTGAATTGGAGGGCTGCTAATTCCTCCATACTATGCCAAGAAATAGATGACCTCAGTGTTACTGATATATGTTGTGTGGCATAGTTTGGAGGTGTCGGTGGCTTTTTAATTTATATTCAAAAGAGCATCCCTGAAAATAGTACTGAAACTATCTTATTAAAAAAAAACAAGGGAAGGTACTGTAATTTCCTTTCTTTATATTATTCCAGTACAGTACTCACTACAGTACTAACTGAGTTACTGTATCATTAGTAAAATAATTCATTCATTCAGAGATTTGTTAGTAAACCCATAAAGTAAACAAAACGAACTTATGTTTCTCTGGGGATGTTAACAAAAATAGTGTGAGCAAGTATGCCGAGCAAATTTGATTCTGGTCCATTTAGTATAGGTATTGCAGTAGGCTATACAGTATGTGTTTTTAGGTAACACATATCACACAGTAATATTATTTGATTTGTTAGTCTTCCTTTAGGTGAAAATAAATATTCCCAGTTTATATTAGTGGGTTGCATCTGACTGACTGATACATTACCCATATTGTCTGGAAGGCTATATTTATTCAATCACAGTTAGATCTTATAACCTCGACTGCGGACTCTTACCAATAGCCAGATTGCGAAGAAGGTAATATACATATGAATGAGAAATATATAACACTACACCTACATTTACACTCTATTACTAAATTTATGTCTGCTGCTTCCAGAAGTCAAGTGTCATTCCTTATAGGGTGGTGCAAGTGTGCATATAGTTTTCATCATTCATACATGACTGTGGATCATAAGCCCATCTAGAGTCTCATTGAGAGCCATGTTTATTTGTGAAAAGTAAATACAAACTCCACAAACAAGCCATGTGATTACATTGACCTTTAATGGTAATGGACTTGAGTGTAATTCTAGTGTACATAGTCACACTTTACATTATGACCAAGGAACAGTACAGTTGTTATTGTTGATAGGTCGATGCAGTATTTTATCACTACCCATCTTTATGGGCATTAAATGTAGTGGTGATCATAACCCTTGCTACATTTATTGGTCCTATCTCTCACTACCTGTATAATCATCTCATAATGCTCAGTGACGGAAGCAGTTTAAAGGCTTGCTATCTCTAGTATGGGCAACTACTGTATAATTACAGCACTGTACCATAGTTGTATTTTATAGTGATGATATTTAAGGTAGGGGAGGTAGTGCTCCTTCCAACTGAAATTATCACAGCATAAGGAAGGTTTAACACTGTTTGTCGTCTGTACAAAGAAAAGATATCGCCAATCTCTAAAAAGATGAGCAGTTTTCCTAGTTGAATAATCTACCATTAGTTGATATTCACCTTCACTGTGAAGGGAAGGTGCAGTACCTCCCCTCATTTAACAAAAAATTGTTTCTTATGCAAGAACAGCATCATGGTAAAGCATGTGTAAAGGTTTTACATTCTGATAGTTTTAAACAGCATATTTTTTTCTTCTGTTGGTATACTAGAAATCAAATGTAGTATTACTGAGTACAAGACCTATTATTTCAGTGCTTACAATTAACTGCAGGGCTCAATCTTCCTTAAGGGAGAAAAACACCTGGGAAACTCCTGTGTACACTTAGTGAAGGCTGATGTGGTGTGAGTGTTCTGTTTCAGGAGGTACTTGTGAAAAATTAATTTGTCAGAATAATTGCTTATGTATGTGCATGCATGTATGTTTATATGTGTGGGTGCCTCTGTATTAGTGTGATACTATGAAGCAAAGTAAAGCTGTAGTTTTGTTCATGTTCTTTCTAGGAATACCAAGTATATTTATTAAATAGATTTTAGGTGAGATATTGCTTAACTTGAAAATTATTTGACTTAATACATACCTGCACATTCTGATACTGAATCCCAAAACTCCAGACAAAAATTGATGCTGTTCTTGAATATGGCCATGATAATGCTTGATTTAACTTTAGTGTTCAGTGTTATTATACAGTAATTGTGTTATTTACTTACGGTACTAATTTACTTCAGTATTTGCTATATATATACAAATAACTGCAAAGATAGGATTACAGAGTCCAATAATATATATATATATAGTACTTTGCAGCTCTGTATTAGTAATAGTAGCATGATACTGAAGTACTTTTTCATATTGCTCTATGGTAATGAAATATAACCCAGAGAATGCATGATACAACTAGTCATTGTTACTGATGCACGTTTACTAACTAAGTGTTGGAAGATTTGTTCATGAAGAAGACTTGTTTTGTGTAGTAACAGTCAATAACTTTGATCAAAAAATGGTGACATACGTGAAATTGGACAGCCTTGCTCTGATAGTTATCTGGGAAATTTTCCAGCTAGGACAGGGTAAGGAACACTGTGATCATGTATGAGACATGGTGGCTTCTGATTCCTCCTGACCATACCATGAAACAAGCTCCTTCAATGTAGGTTCTGTTTCTTGGCAATATTTGAAGGACTTTTTAACTTTCAATTTTCTGACTACATCACATGGATCCTTGAGCAGCAACTTCTAATGCAATATTTTGCAGGAGACAGTTGATTGTTTGAGTCAACCAAATGTATTTTGAAACTTATGTCCATGACTGTACAACTGGAACCACTAACCTCAGATCACAGTCTGCTCCTACAAGCAATACAGTACTTCTGAAAGTGTTGCTTATATAATACTTTTCTTATCTTCTATTTAAAGTACCATATGACAAGGTACAGATGACTACATACAGTATATTACACAAAGACAGTTAATGTTTTTGACTTTTAGTTATTTACCACCTGACATAATAAAGAAAAATATCTATCCTTCTCTATGAATGTACAGTCTCGGCCTAGAGTAAGTATCCACCCACTCCCAGCCTACCCAGAAATGTGGCACCATCGCTACCGTAGATACAAAAGGTGAAGCAGGGCAAGACTCATCAACCTGAGTTGTTGTTGTTGTAGTTCCCCGGACTGTCTGGCCGAGCAGTCCTGAGTCTGGTTGACCGAAGCCGTCAACCTGAGTCGAATCAGTTACTTGAGCCAGCAAGAATGTGGAGGGAAGACAGTGTTTCGCTGATTCAACTTAGGTTGATAAGTCTTGCCTTGCTTCATCCCTCATATCCCTGGTTGCGATGGTGCCACATGTCGGGGTTGGCTGAGAGTGGGTGGATACTTACTCCAGGCCAAGACTGTACTTGTATCAGGCTACCTTAGGGTATGACCACCTCATTTAAAGTGTCATTCATATACTGTATACACACACTCACACTCACACACATAATCTGTTTTCATTCTCATTGGGGAAGGGTGGAGGATTGTTTTTGGATCTGTTTTGTATAACTTTTAGTGATTTAGTGAAAATACAATGAACCTAGATCACACCAGGTAGTAGCTCTGAAGACTTTCCAGTCAAAGTTGAGTTGAAACTGTATTAAAACTTATGAAAACCATTAAAAGTGTGTGAAATGTAGTGTTGTTAGGCAAGACATTTTCCTTCCCATTATTATTACAGTATCAGCAGTTGTAGTAGTAGTAGTAGTACTTCATAATACAGTTATACTATAGCCAGTAGTAGTATTTTAAAATGTACTATTTTCATTATTATTTATGAACAGTACAGTTAATTCTTGCTTAATCTATGCTAAATGGAGTTTGACACATATTTCCTGGGACAGCCTATGTATGATGTGAGGTGCAGGTATTATACCCACAATAATGACACACTTCACTTCTCTCCTCCAGCTCGAGTGTTCAGGTCTTCCCCTCAGTTTGGTGTCACGCTGGTCACTTATGAAATTCTTCAGCGACTCATCTACGTCGACTTCGGAGGAATGTAAGTAAATGCTGTAAACTAGCATACTACAGTATTTCTCTTTTTCAGTTTGCTTATATCCATGTCTCATTCTCTAATTCTCATTGTCAATGGCAATGTTTTGATTCAGATGTTGGAAATAAAAAGCTTCTTATACAGGATTATGTTGGGCATAGCAGAAACCATTCAATTGGAAAATGTTGTTAATTTACCTCATTTTGTAATATTTTCCAATAGAAATCCACGAAACTGCACCATGGGAATTAATTAATGAAAAATTAGCAGTAACATTTTTTTTTGTGAATATTTATGGTTGCCTCAATAGAAACAACCTTTAAATGCCTTGTTCTGTACCACTTCAGCCGTCCTGAGGGTTCAGAAGCACAGATGCCTTCCTCAGCCGCCGACCAACGCTCCACCAACCCTGACCACATAGGAGGCTACAAGGTTGCCGTACCCATCTTCAGGGGCATCGAGTCCAAGTTTGGTCTATTCCTGCCAAGATATGTGTAATATTGCCGTCTGGAAGGGGTTATAACATGGGTAGGGTGGGTAGCCAGAGAGGGACGTAGGAGGTGAGTAAAGTCCTGTGTGTAATAAAGCCATTGGGCGGGGATATTATAATATGGGGGAGGTTATAATATGAGCAGAGGGAAAAGAGACCTGGAGATTTGGGAGTCAAGATAGGTTGAGCAAGGTAAATCAGTAAGAAAGAGTGAGATAAGAGGGTGTGGTTGGGAGGGAAAAGGAGACTAGGAAATGTTAGAAGACCAGTGAGAAAGGGTAATATAATGTGTTACAGGGATGAAGGAGGTAGAGAGGAAAAGGAGAAGGGAAAAGAAAAGGAGAAACAGGAAAAAGACAATGAAGAAAAAATAATAAAATAAAATAAAGAAGACTAGGGGGTGAGAGAAGATATGAAGATGACACTATTGATACCTATAATGAAGAAACGGAAGTAAGAGGAGGAGGAGGATATTAGAATGTGAATAAACTATATACAGTTTGAATGAAGGTAAGCATAGAACAGAAAAATAAAAGTTTGAGGGTATGAAGGAGAAAATGAGTATTTAATAGTTGAAAGTGTCCAGTTACTCTTTTACTGCTCCTAGCTTAAGCAGTCAAGAAGGGTGGGGTAATGACAGCTAACTCAAGGTTCCTGATGATTTTCTCCAACTTGTGACACAAAACAGATCACTTGTTGTACAGTACTGAGATAGTCTTTCTTAGCACAATGTGAAGATATCAGTAACCTTCAGTTTGCATACATTTAGCTGGTAATGTCAGCATCCAGAATATTTTCCCTCCCAACTGGAACTTTCTTCGTCAATAATTAGACAATTCAACTCGATTCATCAGGTAAGGTTTAATGAAATCTAGTGTAGTGAAGGTTTATTGTATTTAAGAGTACTTCCCCACTTTTTATGGGGATGTCATGATGAGATGTATAGTACTGTGCATAGAAAAGGTGGATAAAGTGGAAGTTGTAAGAAGTGATGATTGAAAAAAATAACCTAGATGAGTAAAGTGGAATGGATGTGTTAAAATTATGCCTGAGATTGTGTATAATAACAGAGATAGTGCAAAGCAAAGACAGATATAATATTCTAAGGGGTTAGGTAATGTGTACTGTAGTTCATGAAGCATTGAACTGAGTTCAAGCTTTGAAAATGAGACTTATGACAGATTTATTTAATGCAGGTTTATGTAGTTGACCACTGTGAAAACATTACACAAAAACCTGGAATGGTTGTAGCACACAGTAGCTTGATAGTAGTAGTGTGTTTTGCTAGACCAAAACTACCAGCATGTTACATGTTGTGGCTGTCACTTACAGAATGTGGCTCTAAGTCAGCCATTGTGTACCACTATATTTATGAAGAATGGAATGAAAATAAAACCACTACTATTAAAACTTGTTCACACCTCAACTTCTTTATGACAAAACTTTTGACTTTTCACTATAACCAATAAGCTTACATATGATTAGATTTTGCTATCGATAGGTAAGTGCAGATTACCAAAATATTTATTGACTGCCTCTTTCATTGCTAAGCTTTTATTGTTTTGGATAAAGTTGATCATGTGTTACAATCAACCACCAATATTGTATAACATTTTTATTGTGGACAACTATAAACAGACATTTAGTTTTAGACCTTATGTTATTTAAAAGAAATTTAAAATTGAAACTTTCTTCTAATGTACACAACAAACTTAGTCTCTGCCACAATGTTGTTGTTAAAATGGAGTGTAGAAACATTTTTTTTTTTTTACTTTGTGAAAAAGACGGCCTCTGTTGTGTTGTTAATTTAAGTTCTTGTTTTACCGTCAATAATATGGACAGAAGGCCATGAAATCCCTCAGCAGTTCTCAGTTGTTACCAATGTTAAAAAAATCTATATATCTATAAAAGGTAGTTTGTTAGCATTCTCTGGTGGAATTATTAACATGTAGGAAGCTACAGTACTGTAATGTTTTTCCCCATTGTTATAAATCCAAGGTGGGTTGCCATCAGTTAAGATGTTCTCATATGATGAGATACTGTGTTGTTTACTCACTGTTATAGTTCTGCAGTGGAAATGAACTGCACATTCTTACTGACTAACCAATCACGTGTACATCATCCATTAAGTAGTACGTGAACAGGACAGTACTTTAAATAGTCATATTGCGGGGTTCACACTAGTCCGTTTGGCTGGATACCTCTCCGATCGTCACTCCAACACTGACGTCACAGTCCGGAGATAAACTGGACAGATCCGGCAGTCCGGCACAATGTTTCATGAAACAAACAATAATTCGTAGTATAACTTATAGTTCACAGATTTTATTAAGGAAATGATATACTGTAGTTATTAAACTTTATGTTAATCATAAAAATCACACCCAAGCCCCTCACTTTCTCTGATACATAAACGACACTTTCATTAATAGTTAAATTATATAAATTACCTATCCTCTCTTTATCCCCTTTCTTTCTTTCCATCAGTAGACACTGGAATTATTGTACTGTATGCTACACACCATCCTTTCTCTCATAACTGAAATACTAATGTGTGGTCTGTAGGCTTACACACGTGGGTTTGAGCGCGGTCAAGTCTCGAGAGGTGTCGTCTGCTTGTGTACATTACTGCTGTGAAGCCACATTTCATATAAAATGGCTAATTCACTCGTAATTTGCCATTGAACAATCACATTTGATACAATTATTTTCATAATATTTTCATATTACAATGGTAAGCATTATTGAAAATCAGTCATAATGTCAAAACTACTTCATATCATATATAAGAATATACAGCATCATCAGCACTGACAACAATGTACAAGAAAAGTAAAACTGAGTTTATCTTGTCTGGCCACGGAGGACCATCCGTTTCCTTGAGCCAACTAGAGGGTCCGATCGGAGAGAGTAGTGACGTCATTGTTAGAGTGATGATCGGAGAGGGATCTGGCCAAATGGACTAGTGTGAACCCCGCAATATTTACTGGCATGTTTACCTATCATACAAACACACCCATGAGTAGACTTGGCATTTCTTCAGTACTGTATGTAAACAATTCTTCAGAGTCTAGAGCTTGTGTCGGGTCTATTGTATCCTGGGTGGGGAAGAACTTATGAACTGCCTTTGTACATTGAGGGAAAAGTGAAGTACAGGACCTTCCTTCATGTGAATAATACCTTAGATATCTTATCATTGCCTCTAGTCGAGATGATGATGTATGAGAGCATAAACTAGTGCCTCAACACATCTTCAATGCTTAATTTTCACCAAAGGGCTGCTGTACAGTGTTATATAGATAGAATGTAAAAACATGCGTCCTATATTGTTCAGCCCATATCAAACCAGTCTTACTTATATTTGCCCCAATTTCTCATCTACCTATAAATTTAGGTTATATCCATTTACTCTTTCCCAATTTTTAACTTATTTATAACCAAGTGTTGTGTTTTGCTGTACAGTACTATATTTACCAGATTTGGTGATGTTAGTCTCCTTTCTTTAAGACTCATGTAGACTTTGTTCTTTGTCTTGTACTGTACTGTATATACTGTACAATGTTAGTCTAGTTTGTTATTGCTCTTCTTTGGTTCACTTGTAAAGTAGTCTGATTTTAACTTAAACTTAACATCTGCTCTCTGTGTTCAGTACATTAGTAGATTTTGGCAGTTGTGGTAAAATCCCCAAGCTGATAAATTTCTTGGGAATACAATACAATAGTTCGTGCCTGGCAGACATACCTGGAGAAGGCACATGCTATGAGTTTGGCTTTTGTCATAATTTTGGTTGATGTGAAAAGTTTCCCAGCTGGATGCTCTTGCTGAAGCCAATCTTTTTCATTTCCCTTCTTTGACACACAAGAGGTACATTTGGCCCACTCCAAAAATTGCCCAGGGCCCACAGGTCACAGATTTGCTAAACACAGAGAAGATCCCAAACCACCGGGTGAAATAAATGTTACTATTTTTCTCCCCTTTTACCTGTCCTATCTCTAGCTTGATGTGGCTTCAGTTCTAAGTACTATATTATCACTAGACTGGTACAGTTTTCTTAACCTAAGTTTTTTGTCTCATCACTAGCCGAAAACTCCAGCATTTTTACCTTTCACATTCGATCAATCACTGGACTGGCAGAGATGAAGAAAGCTTGAGTCACTCCCATTCAAAATTAATTCATTTTCATTCTTATTATTACTGGATGTATTAGAGGAAGGTATGTTTTAAACAAAGGTGCTGCTATATGGAAAGTAACTCGATGGATTATAACAAATGCACATGTATATTATTGTCTTGTTCTGATGCTCAAAGCTAAAGAACTGCCAAAAGCTTTTAGATGTGCAGCATTAATATTGAAACAAAGGGAGCATGCATCATCTCATCACAGTAAAGCAAAATATTTTCCAATGAAAGATAGTTATGATTTTCAGCTTAAGAAGGTATTCACAGGTACAGCAAGTACTGAAGGAGTGTGTGTGTGTGTACTTTATTACCTACAGTATAAGCGTCATCAATTTCAGTCTGGGCCCATGCAGCAATGGCACCTTCTTTGTTGAAATAATTTTATAACTGTATTAGCAGTATAGTAATTATATAACGATAAAGTCATTTATATGATTTTAATGATATTGCAGTACTGTAATGTTGTGTTGTCCAATGTTCTCTGTGTGTTAAGTACTGTACATTAACTACAAATCAAGAAACCATTAATATTATAAAAGTAATTTAAATAATATTCCAACACTGATGTGCTCATTGTTCCTGTCTTTCATATTCTTGTCCTGAAAGTGTCATGTTCTCCATGTTTATGTTGTGCATATTCAGCATCCCTGCTGTTGTTTATCTGAGGATTTGTACACACGAAGGCACAGTGTTTGACCTTCCTCATATTTTGATAATGTTATGGCTTGAAGATATGTATATGGAAATTGCAGTCACTCCCAAGTTTGATATTATTGCTGCATGCCTCTGAACTGTGCTATGGTAGTCACTCATTACTGTATATACAGGGTGTCTCAGAAGGAGAGGACACAGCTTGGGCATAAGGCATGTGAGTATACTACTAAAAAACTGATATGTTTTATGGCATTATACATAATTCACCACATTGACTGAGTTACAATTATTTTGAAACACAAGCATTTACCATAATTATGTAATCACACACATAAAAACTCACACTCGTAAATTAACTCACCATTGCCCCAATCAGACTTCAGTAATCATGACTAGAAATATCCTGAGTGTTTCTCAAGTTTCATAGAAATTTACCTCCCCCAGAAAGAAAAAGTTAGTACCATATCATGATAATGAACTTATCCAATGAGCTCATCATTACTGAACATTTTAGCATTGTACTGTATTACCTTTGTCTGTCATTTGTCCAAGATTTGTTTTCTCCTGCAGGGATGTCCTTGCAAGTCCAGGCATTGTTTTTCTATTAAGATATATTTAGATATACAGTACTGGTAAATGTACTATTTGAAAAGATTTTGTTGGCAACATATGAATTTTGTTTTATGAGATTAGAGGCAAACCTGTTTGACCTGATGCAGTAATGCCTTTAGTAAAGGCTCCTCTGCTGTTATCATCAACATTCTGTCACTTAGGTTGCACTTCAAAATGGCATAATTTCAAGATACGGAAGTGAGATTAGTCGCTCTTCCTCCCATCCAAAAGAAAGCATATTATAATATTATGTACAGAAATCTATGTAAATAGTTTTTTTTTCCCTTGTAACAGAATGTGTATGAAGTATGTAATGTTTACACTACTGACGTGCACAAAAAGAATACTGTTGTGCAGATAACATTAATTGACTTGTGTGCTTAGGTTTATGTCCGTCTTAAATTGTCTGTATTATAGGCATATCAAGAGTAAATATGAAAATTATTTCCTTGACAGATTATGTAGGATTGTGTATGAGTTGCAAATTTTTAAACATTTAGAAACAGGCTGTGGTAACTATTATGTTACAGTAGATTCAACATTTTATGATGTATTATCCCCACTCTCTAGTTGCTAAGTTTTCTCCATACAGTTTAACAAATTAGCTGGTGTCTATGGCATTCAGCTGTATTAATTATATACATGATTAAAATAATGTATATTTGCAATTTATGAGCATAACTTAAATTATTTGGTCAACATGCATGAACAAAGAAGCTGCAAGAGTTGTATTCTTCATTGGATGGTTTGGATTTGATATGAAGTTTAAAGAAGACTGCCCTAGGCCTGGAAGACCCTGTAGGATGAGAGAGAAGGTGATAGAGAGAGGGGGACAGCAATCATGAAGGAAATAAAAGTAACTGAGGGACAGTTGAAGAATTGAAAGGGAGTGGCTGGGGCCAAAGGGGCACTAAAATCAATGGGGTGTAAGGTTTTGAATAAAGTACGGTTACAGATACTGTACTGAAGTTTGTACATATGTAGTATACCCAGTTATCTGAGTCATAAGACAGTAATGTTATTCACAACAGTAATTTATCCTCTCGATGTAATTTATTTGCAGCCACAAAAATGTTATGGCAAAAATAAAAACTTGTAAATTTGATTATTTTATTATTAATAACGTACAATATCCTATAGTATAGTATAGTATAGTACCACCTACAGGTGGGAGATGTTGGCTTCACTTAGGTGATAAGAATAGGAAAACAGGGGCAGGGAAGGAATAGGCCAATTTTGGTGAAGATGGAAAGTAAAGAGGAAAAGTGGCAGGTATTGTCAAAGGCAAAGAATCTGAAATATGCAAGAGATCCAGAGACCAAGAAAATAGGAATAGCTCCAGACCTGACAAGAAATCAGAGAGAGGAAAGTAAGAAATTGAGAGAGGAACTACTGACAAAACGAAGGCAGGGTGGCCATTGGATAATAAAGCAGGGGAAGGTAGTGGAGATTTTTCGAAACATGGAAAAAAAAAATTATGAAAAACAAACATGATGGACATAAATATATTTAATGTTGTATCAATAGTTGTCAATACCTTTTTTTGGCAACTGTACATTATTCCTATACAGTATTGGGTAAAATGGGTCAATTTTCTACATATATATTTTTTACTACATATAGATATTTTATATAGGACCGTTTCATATTTTCTCATCCCGTTTCATATTTTTATTCAGGTCTTGTTTTATGTCTATACAATTGGATCGAGGTGGTGGCCGAGTGGATAGAGTGTTGGACTATGGATGTGAAGGTCCCGGGTTCGAATCCATGAGAAAACATCTGGATTTTTAAGATTTCCTCACACTACTTATCCCATTTCATATTTGTATCCAGATCTTAAATATATATATACTGTATGTGTGTATATAGTTGGGGGTGGCGGTGGCTGAGTGGATAAAGTAACGGACTGGGCTGTGAAGGACCCGGGTTCGATTCCACCTCTGTCAACACGTCAATAAAAATGGTCAACTCACAACATAGAAGATGCCATTCCAAGATGGTGTGTGTGTGTAGCTGCTCCACCCTGAAAGTGATGTGTATAAATAAAGTGTTAATTAACAATACACACGCACACTCCTATTCCTGTAACTCTTACGGGGCCCCTAGAGTAATTATAAAATGTCTATAGGTTTTAAATGTATATTTAGAAAACGGCCCCATTTTAGTTGGTAGGTACCGTAGAAACTACTTATCACTATCTGGGTGGAGCAGATGTCAACACGTTACTTTCAGGGTGGAGCAGCTACACACACACACCATCTTGGAATGGCATCTTCTATATTGTGAGTTGACCAAGTAGGGAGCATTTTTATTGACGTGTTGACAGAGGTGGAATCGAACCCGGGTCCTTCACAGCCCAGTCCGTTACTTTATCCACTCAGCCACCGCCACCCCCAACTATATACAGACATACAGTATATATATATTTAAGATCTGGATACAAATATGAAATGGGAGGAAATGTTAAAAATCCAAATGTTTTCTCATGGATTCGAACCCAGGACCTTCACATCCACAGTCCAACACTCTATCCACTCGGCCACCACCTCGCTCCAATTGTATTGACATAAAACAAGATCTGAATAAAAATATGAAACGGGAGAAGTATTAAAATTGGTTTACTCGTGTTCAAATTATTCGAAATTTCAATAACAAGACTTGGATACAAATTTAGGATGCTCCCCAACCAACCACACTTGTAAGGCTTCATTATTTTAGGGTTGATTCCACAGTGGTATTGGTTTGTAAGCTTCCCAACCAATCACACTTGTAAGGCTTTATCAGTTTATTAAAGCTTAGTATCCACATTCATAAAATCCCATAGATATTGAAGATTTAGAACACTATTTTTTTATTATTTTGTCCAGCATATAAGGAAATAAAAAAATAAAATGTAGACTGACTATTTGAACAACCTTATAAAGAAAACAAGATAATTTAAGTGAACTTCTTTTTAGAAATTGTGAGAATATAGATAAAAATAAAGATAAAAATAAATAAAATCATTCAAGAGACAATAAAGAACTCAGTCACAACTAGATAAATAAATAAATAAATAAATAAATAAATAAATAAATAAATAAATAAATAAATAAATAAGTAAATAAATAAATAAATAAAGATAAATAAATAGATAAATAAATAAATAGATAAATAAATAAATAGATAAATAAATAAGTAAATAAATAAATAAATAGATAAATAAATAAATAAATAAGTAAATAAATAAATAATTAAATAAATAAAGTGGCTTTAAATTGTTTGTATGAGTACTGATAGAACCCCACCAGCTGCTTAGGTTTGCTTTGCTCGCCTCCCACCCACCATCACACCCACTATTTGGACGCCATAACAATCTTGGTCCCCTGGCGCCAACAACCCTCGTGACGCCACTGGGTGACTACACTTTATTTATACACGTCACTATACATACACTCATTAATGGGACACTGTGTTGTAGTCAGGAAATTTGGAGGTAAATGAGTCCTTCAAATATACCCACGAAACACACACACCTATAGGGAAGGAGCTTGTTTCGTGGCATAGTCAGGAGGAATCAGAAGTCTCCAATTTTCATACACGATCACAGGGTCATTATAAGGTAAATAAAACCATAACAAACTAATAACTCTGTATAATGTAATTAAATTATTTACATAAGCTAGCAATATACTATTAATTATTACTATTAATTGTTACTATTAATTGTTACTATTAATTGTTACTATTAAATGTTACTTCACTATTAATTGTCACTATTAATTGTTACTATTAATTGTTACTATTAATTATCACTATTAATTATCACTATTAATTATCACTATTAATTATCACTATTAATTATTACTATTAATTATTACTATTAATTATTACTATTAATTATCACTTAATTATCACTATTAATTATCACTATTAATTATCACTATTAATTATCTCTATTAATTATCACTATTAATTATCGAGCTATGTCGAAAACGAAGCATTTCCTAACGAAACGAAGCTCAATATCACTCAAATCACACTAAAACCTTCTAGGAATTATATATTTTTTCAGTTAAATCCTGTTATGGCAACTTGTAAACATTTACTCAGATAATCGCAATATTACCCATAATGTATAACCTAAATCAAACAACTGTCAATCAATACTTACATATACACAGAAGATTATAGGAAACGATAAAGTAACCACAACTTGTCAGTGTGTCCGTGAGCAGAGCAGAGGTAAAATGACTCACCTCCATCGTCTCCTGCCTTACGTCTAGCCAAATATGTTAGTATGGGAGGAGGATACACCACTCAGTGTTATTATTGTGTTCTTGCTCGGGCTCCCTGCGACGGTAGCGCCTCTAGTGGCCAATGGAAATCAACAGTCCAGCTCCCGTCTACTTCCCTTAATTCTGATTTGTTTTAAGTCGGGTTTTCTTTACTAGTCATAATAATTATTTGGCTACAAAATGAATATTTGTATTTATTATATGTGTAAGTAACGGTGCCAGCTGTTAGTAATCCATATCAGCCGCTAGGTGGCTCTACTGTACCGTGACGACCAAACCTCCCATAAGAATAGGAGTGGTCCGTCTGTCTACAGTAATAAAGTCCTTGCTACAACCACCACAAGCCCCTCCCTCATCCATGTTTACCCTGTTGCCAACTGCATCTAAACTATCTGAAATATAAATCCGTACGCTTCTAAATTTCATTGAGTTATTATCAGGAGTGTAACCTTTTCTGTAAACATAGGACACTCTGTACTTGTATTTGTATGCTTATTAGTAACATTGTTGTCGAGTGACAAAGCTAAGGCTCAAATGAACTATTGGTTCACTCAGGTCTCTGAAGCAGTGAGTTTTTGTCTTAGGAATTGAATAAATATATTGTCGTGAAAACATACAATAATGCCGTACTCTTTAGTATAATCACTATACTATTATTATATCTCGACATTTACTCACCAATAATATTTTTTTATTTACTTAACTTACCCGCAACACATACACTGCTCTCTTCAAATGTCAGTACTGTACTTTCTTTATATATTACTTCACCCCAGTGTTGTATACCCGTCACTTAAAGAGGCGATTTAATCTGGCACATCTTGGCAAATACTTGATTACTTCAATATCGTTGTTGCACTAAGATGTTTTATAAATTATTACCATATTTCCTAAAAACTTGACCAAATTTGTGCGTAAGTAATATTGTCTAGGTATAAATTCATACTAAGTCTTCCAGAACTACTCGTATAGTTACATTCAATCTTCCACTTCCAAAGTAAACAAAGACTAATTATTGCCTCGTCACCTGATTGATTAATGAACTTCACAAGTATTTATTACGACTAATTTCTGATCTTTTTAATCGGAGACCAGTCCTTACCAAACATAACTTTTCTTTAATGCCTGGATGGACTCTTACAGGTTTGGAAGTGGACCATAGGATGCTTCAAGCTGCACTTGTCCTACCTTCATGTTATTAAGGACTAAGTATATTTCCGGAGTGGGTGCAGCAGCGTTATTCTCCCTCAAAAGCGACTGGAGTGGGTGGAGCAACATCAGCGGGACGTTATCTTCTGCTACTGTGGAAGGACTTTGTCTAATACTGTATTGTGTAGTGAAACCTAAGCACAAAATTAAGGAGAATGTGCAAGAAAGGAAGTTATTAACCATGAGGAATGCAATATGTGGTAATATGCAGAATTTTTAGTCCCAAATATAGAATGAAAGGGACATCAACTGACTTCAATCATTTGGATACTCTTAATAAAAACCATAGAAAACTTTGTATATTAATTTATTACAGAGATTACACACAATGCAGACGGGAGTTGATATGCACTACCAGCAGTATCGAAATTTCTATTACCTAATCAAATATATTAATAATAAGTAAGCACTGTTGCTATTAATGTTAAAACATACTAGACCACTGGTATAATGAACGAACGCTATACCGGGAACATAACCAATGTGTGTGCTGGAGAATAGAGTGCTACACCACAGTACTGTACAAAAATCTCTTGACTTCTTATAGAAAGGTACAATGAGGGTGATAATATATATATATTTATATATGTATGTAACCTTATTAAACCAGGGAGGGGTGGGGTATTCTCCATCTAAATGTCGTATATAGAGCACCATATTTTAACATGTTTTGTGATGAATAAATACAGAAATTTTGTTTTCCCAATCAGCAAAGCATGTTCTAGTTTGCCTTGGTAGTTGGCTGGGATGCGTACATTCCTCTCTCTCCTCTTTTTTTTTTTTGTATTTTTTTATATTTTTGTACTAAGATTTACAAAGTGTCTTAGTCGCGTGGATGTTGGGTCCCAGGCCGCTGGTGTTAAAATCTAAACATTCTCTCATATTACCGTATCTAACTTTGCAAGTGACCCAGTTAGGCAATGTTGGTATCTTGTAAGCAAGTAAAAGTAAACGACTCGTCAAAAGAAAATGAACAAAACAGTGAGAACACATGCGAAGGAGCTCTTAGCAAGGATTATTATTATTATTATTATATTATTATTATTATTATATTATTATTATTATTATACAGAGGAGATGAAGAACCTCAGAGGAAAGGCATCTTCACTATTACTTTTCGTTGTTACATAAATAAAGCATAAGGTATGTACAAAAGACGAGGATGGAAGCTATGTATGTATGTATGTATGAATATATGTATGTATGTATGTATGTATATCCAGTGATTGGTGGTGTGTCCCGGAGAATCACACACACATACACACACACATACTGACACACACACACGGCTCCCATGGCCATCCCAAACTTATCAAAGGTCGGACACTTACAGGGAGAAACGAATCGTCGGTTTTTTTTTGGACACATTATTTTATTACACGAAGGAAAACACACGGCCGAAACGAACAAACAGAATGCATGATTAGATTTTCATTTCTTTTTTATTCTCTTCATGTTTTTTTTCTTCTTCTTTTTTTTTTCTTTATAGTTTTATTTTTTTATTTTGGGACCAAGGGGCCTTGCTTGTTAATTAAAAAGAAATATATATTATAATGATTAAAGTAAAAAAAAAAAAAAAAAGAGAGAATATCAACCCCATCAAACCACCGAAATACATTGCTACGGGATGTTCTATATATAAAAAATTTTCTGATTATAGACAAAAATCTCATACATACAAAACGTATTGTCTTCATCTATCCGTCTCTGTGTGAGAATCTCTGCGACCTGTCTGTCATCTTGCTAGTTATTTATTTATTTATTTATTTATTTATATACACAGGTTCAGTTCATTTACACATCTAGGAATCCATGAATACTTACTTAGGCTACCAGCAGAAACCATTATCTTGTCACACTACTGGCGATGAGACACAACAAGCTATGTCTCATGATGATATTAAATTTTGTGTTATTATTATTATCATTATTATTATTATTATTATTATTATTATTATTATTATTATTATTGTTATTATTGTTGTTGTTGTTGTTGTTGTTGTTGTTGTTTCTACCAAATAATTATGATATTCACCAAGCCTCGTAGTTCAGTGGTTTTTGTTGCTACCCCAAAAACAACATTTTATAAATAATGATTATACATGGAAACTAAGGGCGGGTAATGTTCTTAGACTACATCTGAGCACAATTGATATTTATAGATATATACAAACAGTGTGTTGATTTTTAGATAGATTATGCTTACTTTTCTTATACTTTTTTTGGTAAACTGTATTAAATCTTATCTACAATAGTCCATATTTTCACAAACATTAGACTATTCAATTATTTAAACCAATGCACATCTATTTAAAGACTACTATCTATTTAAGCAAAAATAAGAACTACAAATATTTGATAAACTGTTAAGATTGATAGAAAACAAAAAATAATATAAATTTTTTAGTACGTCACAAATGAAAACAGTATAGCTATATTTTCTAAAAGTTCATAAGTTTACAAAAGCTTTTCATACTGTGTACATCAGTTGCCTTCATACTAACTTGAGCAATGTGATGAAACAAAAATACAGTATTACGTGCATAAACAGGCTAAGTTTTTTCTTGTCGCTTCTGGAGTGCGGAGCTTGGCGTGAACCTGTATAGCATTTGTATTTGACGAGAAGGAACGAGAAAAAAACAAATAGTTACCTCACGTGTATAACTTAACTTTAATTAATGAATGAACGTATTTGCCTCACTTGTTTAATGAATGAACGTATTTGTCTCACGTGTATAATGAATGAACGTATTTGCCTCACGTGTATAATGAATGAACGTATTTGCCTCACGTGTATAATGAATGAACGTATTTGCCTCACATGTTTAACTTAACTTTAATGAAGTATTTGTCTCACGTGTATAACTTAAACCTTAAGGAATGAACGTTCTGGAATGGGACTTACACAAAATCAATATACTTCTGTGCCGTGAATAAAGATTATAGTTAGTTAGTCCAGATGACAAACTATTAATTAACACGACTGTAATGGAGCGTCAATGAGATGAAGATAATGAATGAGCTGTGTGTGCAGGAAATAAAAAAACAAAATAAACAACAACAGTAATCGAAATAACATAAGGATTGATTGATTGAAGTTCTAGTGTTGGATAGGAATACGTGTTAATGATGATTATCCTAGGAAAATTATATTGAACTACATACATACCAATGACAACCAAACTTTAATTAACCAACTGTGATTTATTTTCATGTTCAGAAAAAAATTAAACACGTCTATGAATGATCACTTTAGAATATTAATTTGAGCACAACACTGAGGGAAATCAAAACAAATAAAATAAGAGGGAGGCGCCTGTTGCCCCCGAAAACCAACTATAGTGAGAATAACTACAAATATTTCACATGACAAAATAATAATGAAATGATGATAAGATGAGAAAAAAAAACTATATAATTTATAATGGTGGTGATGTTACGTGGATGATGATGATGATTGACGTCTCCAAACTCAGCAAGTCAAATTGAAATGCTGTAAATTACATATAAAATAACTAAAGGAAACACGGCCGGTCCCAAATAAGAATAAAAATGTAACCTGAATTATTTATATCAAACAGTGAGGTCGGCAGTGAAAGGTTAAACTCCCATTCTGTCTTTATACGTTATAGTCAATAGAGTAAAAAAACGACGAAAAGTATATAATAATCACCCATAATTATTATCTATGTATGTATGTATGGCAACCGAGTGGAAAGAAAATATAATATGTATTCGTCCATAGTGAGTGCTTATGTCAAAAAGGTGTTTATTAATTAACGATCGCTAAAGAAAGGTTGGTCAGAGGATTATAACAGTTCCAGAATAATTATTATGATCATAATGTCGACAGTTCCAGAATAATTATTATTAAAATGTTGAGCGCAGGACAGGCTATCTGTACAATACGTAGTTGGGGTGGCAGCCATACAGCGCACGTCACTCCAGGGGGGATCTCTGACCAATGTTCTTACTGACACAAGGACGATACACTATAGTTTACCATCCTTGTTCCGGTATCTCGCGTTTTATCGCCTTCCCGTAAAACCGAGAAAGTTGTATAAAACAGACTACGCACGTCCAAGTATGCAATAGTATTGGAAACCTGCATATTATGGATAGATGATTCAGAAAAGGAACAACATTTCCACAGAGTAAAGGGGGGTCTTTGAAAACACGTACTACTTCCTGTCTCATGAATTAGCATCTACTGAAGAAACTTGAATCAAATCACTTGTCATTGAAGAAAGCATTGGTTCATTTCTTCTAAATAAAGTGCGAGATACTAAGGATAAAGAAGGACTTTGCATTAAAGGTAAATTTCACCCATAAGGTAAAACCTATGATGATACTGCATTTCATTATAACTAACATTGTTATCAATACCACGAACAATGAGGGGAACCAAAGCCACAGGTTAATTAAATAACTGGGGTTCTAATTAGACAACGATGTATAGTAAACATCAATAAGAACACAACTGCAAGTATCTTTAATAAAAAAATATATATTGCGAAGAATCCCAAGATACGAAGTGCGTGAAAGCTAAACTGTGCAATAAAGAGAGCGTGGGTGGGTGGGTGGGTGGGTGTGGGTGAGTAAGTAAGCCAGCGAGAGACATGAGACCAACACAGAATCAGAGAGCAAGCTATTATACCTACAGGTCCGCTATCACTTTATTAGGGGGATCACACCATCATCTTGTGGGGGGTGGGGTGTGTGGGGTGAGGGGTAGGGGTGGGGGGTGACTTGGAGGGGCCACTGATTTCCTTCAAACTATGCTGCATCAAACAGACCCCTTCATCATTGCATACCGAGGTAGTCAGTTATAGTTTCCTAGCATAGCATAGTTAGGAGGAAGAATCAGCATGGCAGTAAGTTAAGTATAAGTATTAAGCCCTTCACTTGTTCACCCACAGGCAATAGTGTGTGTCCCCCTGAACGTGTACGCAAGCGGAACGAGACTAAGACGTGATGCGCTCCCAAGCACAACTCGCTCAGCGCCGAAGCATCTTATGAATAGAAATACAAAGCAAGTATAGTTCACCTACTAAAGTCTCTTCTCTATAGCCAGTATACCAAACATTTTTTGTGAACATTTTTTTGTCGTCTATCTCATACTAGCACTTGTTAAATTGAATTATACCTAACACGACTGACTTGACTAACAGTTTGTGGGAGAATGGTGGAGAGATGATGATGATGATGATGATGATGGTGATGATGATAGTGATGATGTTGTTGGTTGATGATGATGAGTGTGGTTAATGGTGGTGGTGGTGGTGGTGGTGGTGGTGGTGATGGTGGTGGTGGGTGGGAAATGGTGGCGCTTGGTTAGCTATGCCTCGGAGTGCCTCAAATAATTCATGTATAAAGTACGATTATGGCAACAGGTGGAGAGAGAGAGAAAAAGATAGATAGATAGATAGATAGATAGATAGATAGATAGAGAGAGAGAGAGAGAGAGAGAGAGAGAGAGAGAGAGAGAGAGAGAGAGAGAGAGAGAGAGAGAGAGAGAGACTGTGAGTGGGAGAGTGTGGGAAGGGAGAAAGTGAAGGAGTGATCGAGTGAGTGAGTGAGTGATTGAGAGGAACAAGGGGTGGGTGGGGGTGGGGGTGGGGGGGTGGACCCAAGAAGTGTTTGATGATCGTGAGAAGCTTAACAGTGCAAACATGGTAAACATTAGACCTACAGTAGTACATAATTATGATGGTATTAGCAGCAGTAGTAGTAGTGGTGGTGGTGGTGGTGGTGAAAGGACTATAATAATAATAATGTATAGGCGTTCGTTCGACTGACGTGATTGAGATTGACTGACTGATTGATTGCATGAGCGTGTGTGTGTGTGTTGATTTAAAGATGATGGAGGATGAACTATAATATAACGAGATGGCGACGTCATGAGTTACTTCCTTACATTATGATTAGATGATGAATATACTGCACAATGTTATGATGGGGTTTTTGTTTACACAGCGTTGACCGACCGACCCACCGACCGACCCACCAACCAACCAACAGCGATTCCATTCCATTTGTTTTATTTCATCGTTACGGGATCGAGTCGTGATGAAATACACTATATAGCGAGATGAAAGTGATGCTGAATTACATAGCTTGGATTGGATGATGAGGGGATGATGGTATATAGCAAAGGAGGTGAGTGAGTGAGTGAGTTAATGGTGAGAATGCATGAATGGTTGGTTGGTTGGTTGGTTGGTGGCGCGCCGTGAGGAGACAGACAGACAGACAGACAGACACGATGTTACATAATAATAATTGCTACTCCACTGTACACGTTAATGAGAATGAGAAGCTGCACAATGGTGATGAATGTCAACAGTTAAAAATGCAAGGCGAAACAACTCACTCAATTATAATATATATATATAATAATACGTAACCAAGAAACAGACGAGAAGGGACTACTAATGTCGAAAACCACAGACAGTACAGATAAAATATTGACGATGCTAATATACACAAGGCTTTATAGGAAGGAAAGAAAGAAAGGAAGGAAAGGAAGGAAAGGAAGGAAGGAAGGAAGGAAGGAAGGAAGGAAGGAAGGAAGGAAGGAAGGAAGGAAGGAAGGAAGGAAGGAAGGAAGGAAGGAAGGAAGGAAGGAAGGAAGGAAGGAAGGAAAGAAAGGAAGGAAAGAAAGGAAGGAAAGGAAGGAAAGGAAGGAAAGGAATCAATAGAGAGTAAATTGAAAAGATACAAAAGAGAAGTTTGGACAGAGTAATTATGAGTTAGTGATGACTCTGATAAACACTAAGTCACTCAGAAGAAATGTAAACAAAAGAGATAGATAGACAATTTATACACTGTCATGAATAATACCGAGGTGAAGGAATAGAAGGAAGGAAGGAAGGAAGGAAGGAAGGAAGGAAGGAAGGAAGGAAGGAAGGAAGGAAGGAAGGAAGGAAGGAAGGAAGGAAGGAAGGAAGGATAAACCATATATATAGGAGGGTAGAACAGAGTACATAGGAGTGAAGATAATAGTGAACAGTGATGGGCTGCCATACTGGTCAACTCACCATAAAGTTTACACACGAATATTTAATAATACCGCAATGAACTCTCGCAGTACTTAAACTGTATAATATTTGTCAATCTCTCTCGATAATATATAACATTTACAGTCTATCAATATCCTGGGAGACAAAAACACTTTTAAACTGAAGAGAACCATGCAATAAATGAACTCTAGTCTTATCTTTAACTATAAGCTATGTACATTATAAGAGCTCTGACACTGATATCCAGTGCAAAATAGGCTTAAGAAACAATTGTGACTTTTTATTCCATACTGAGGCTGACATGACATAACTTGGTTGCAATAAGTATATGACTGTTGAATCCAGTGAGTAGCAATGACACACTCGTCCTTATACACATGTATTGAGTAGTGATTAATTATCTTATATATAAAGTCTTTAAAACTCGTTATAATTATTAGTTAACTTAAATTTAAATCTAAACAATAGCAGCCAGTATGAGTAGTGAGTAAATTTGGTGTGTATGGCCTAGTTTGCTGTGGTCAGCGTCAGACAGCGAAGTACACGTAGAGAAAAGTGACCGCGTAATCCCGAACTTCTCGCGCCAAGTTATTGAGTTAGTCAGTAACGCAAAGTACTCTAGTATTACCATTAGCATACGCTATATATCTTCAAGCGGTACAAAGCGATGAACATATAGGCTTTAGGCATTTTACACATGAGCTTGGATGCCGCTGTGAGCCCCACCCTAACGACTGGCTCCTGCCCCCGCCGCCTCGCCTGCTGCCTCGGCTCCTACTACCACACTGTACAGTACAAAATTCAAGTTAAGGCGGAACAAACACGTACTCCTAGTATGAGGGTCTGGGCGACGGGGACCAGGGGCGCCGAGGGTGGTGGCTCGCAGAGGGTTATATTATTATAATCTTTTATCTTCATATAAACATATGGCGACATGCTTCTCTGCAGTGGCGTACACGCATGCGCCAAGGGAGGCCCAACGGTGCGTCTGACTTCTGGTGGTGGTGGTGGTGGTGGTGGTGGTGATAATGATGATGGTGATCGGGATGATGGTGGTGGTGGTGGTGGTGGTGGTGGTAGTAGTAATAGTGGCGGTGGTAGCAGTAGTGGTGGTTGTGGTGGTGGTGGTGGTAGTGGTGGTGGTCGACACTTTGAGGCACTGACATCCACTTCACCTGTCACACTGGTTACTGTACATAAACAGTGTCCTCAGCACGGCCGACTTATCACAAGACGGTCACAGGGTGGCATACACGTCACCAGGGAGAACCACTTCACAACATTATCATCACGTATTTTCAACACTATTTCCTTCTGTACTGACGATTGTCCCTTCTACAACTGTTAGGGTTTCCTCCAACTGTAATAAAGTTTTCCCTCCAACTGCAGTGAAAACAAACCTCTAACTGTAGTGACTATTACCACCAATTACAGTTAAGGTTACCTCCAACTACAGTGGAAGTTGCCTTTAATTACAGTGAAGGTCGCATCCAACTAAAGTAAATATTGCCCTCAGCTGCAGTGAAGATGAACCCTCATCTGCTGCAGACAATCACCATTTGCAAATAATCCTCAACTACAGTGAAAAATATACCAAAGTGTTATAAAAGCATATTTTTCCAACTGCAATGGCCCATCTTTTAACTACATGAACACTATCAACACGTGTAGTTATATAGTAGATGCAGTACCATATCATTAGAAGCCTTTACAAGTCTGGCAACGTGTCACGTATCCAAGTAAAAGCTTCTCCTCATATGACCTGACTTATTTTATTGTAATTTTCTAACTTTAGTTAAATCTTCATTCAAGTGTTTCATTGCATTGGTGTATTGTCTTCAGTTCTGGTGAGGGTTCACTAATGATTACAACACGAGGGCACTTGTACCTGCTACATTTGGCACTGACTTATATACTGCACTTGGATTTTAAACAACTGTAGTCGAGTCATACCTCAGCTTACACAAGGAAGATGATGCTTCATGATTCAGATGGTGAATGAATAATTTTCAGTTAATGAATTATTTCCGTTTGTAATAAAATTGTTTGTAATAATTCAGGGTCGTGAATGCATTGTGTAGTTAAATTCACTTTATAATAAAACAGATTTCATGGATAAAATCCGTTTTATTATAATGTAAAAATAAGTCTAGTGAAATGGTCTGTAGTGACGGGTTGCTTCCCTCAGCGGTGGTATGGCTCCGTCGACAGGCTTGGCACCACACACAGGCGGTGAGTGAGAGAGGTGCCAGGTGAATAGAGTTGCCACCGTCAGCAGTAAGGGCCGAGGGATATGCTAGCACAAGGGATGGTGTGGGCGGGTAGCGGGCCAGGTAGAGGCTCACCTGGCCTAGTCCATCACCCGCCCTGTGTATGTTATCAGTGTATCACAAAAGCACTTCTGTAGGACAGGGCGTCCAGTCCGCTCACTGACGTACACGTCGGTAATTAGCTGATGACTTCAAGAAACCGTACAAAAGTCATATATTTATATTTATATATATATATATTTTACATTATACATATTCTCAGTATTAGTAGC
>JAWZYT010003180.1:80000-90000 GCA_034508575.1 Petrolisthes manimaculis | reverse complement strand
GTACTGAAGTTCACTGAGGGTCAATATTACCATCCTGATCCGAGACAGTACAACGTGAATCTCTGTCAGCCAACCTCGCATCCCTTTCCTCTTTCCTCCCGAATCATTTAACGTTGGTCAGGACTCATTATTATGTCTCGGCTCAGGACAGAAGAAGAATGATTAAGGGGAGATTCTTTTTATGGTAAATTGGAAGGTCTCTCTGATTCCTAACTCCAAACTATGCCAAGAAACATCGACGACTTCAGTGTTAAGGCCCCCCCCTACATATGGAGGTGTGTTTTTCATGGCATAGTTTGGAGGAATTACAGACCTTGCAATTTACCATAAAATAAATCTCCCCTTAATTAACCCTCAGTGTACCAGAGCGTTGTCAACTGAGGCTCCTTCTCATAATAATAGTGTGACTCAGATGTCTACAACGCCAGCCAGAACACATCCTTCAAACATCGCTCAACATATTTAAGGTAAGCTGCTATTTAGTATACAATATAATATAAGCATAATATAGAAAACAGATATTGGCGATAAATAATATCTGCGTGTATAAGAACAAACAATTAAAAGCAACAACATCAAGGAAGAACCACAATCAAAAAGTAAAAATATACACATCTATTATAATTATATATGAATGTAAATGATAGCAAACATTCAAGCATATACATAGATAAACCGAGAGGCAAAAATATTTAAAATGTACACACAGAAGATGAAACTAAACACACTCAAGGCAATGAATCATCATCTACATACAATATATATATATATAAAAGTGTACTCCATGTGTAAAGTTTAAACTTAATACTTTTAAATGAAAACTATAAGAATGTCATCGTTGTTTTCTTCCCTATAACACTACCCTAAAAGAGATGGGTTCGTTCCTCTCACTGTGTTTGGACTTCATATACGGTAATTATGGTTTTAAAGGCCATACATAACTGATATAACATTACTAAGAAGTAGAACAGTAGCAGTGACAGTGTAATGCTCGTGGGAAGAGATCGCATATATGTCTCCCATTAATTTAAAGGTATAGTCTACTTGTTTTATATCTTTAAATTCAAGACCACCCATTCCTCTAAAAAAGTCTAAACTATCCAAGGAAAATATCAAATCAATTAGAATCAAAGTAACCTGTTTGTTATTTCCTTTTCCGATTTATTCACTCAGTGTTCCCATATTCCCTCCTAATAAATCCAATTAAAGACTAGGGAGTAACTCTACTTTCCCTCAGTAGTGTTATCACCGATGAAGCAAAAGTTGAATACATTTGGATTAAAACTTACACGGAAAAGAATTGCAATGCTTGGTGTATACAATGGGGGTGAATGTATCGATCTGTATGGTGCTTGTGTCACCCAGATCACACATACAATTCCTAATTTTTTTCGTGGTAGAGATACAATCACAGTACATCACAGCAAAATACGTTAAGTAAGATAATAATAGGTTCCGCAGGATTAAAACAGTTCATATGTACTTAAAACACAAGGGTCACGCCAGATCATGATGGGTCAAATCCAACTATAACAGGTCAGGTCAGGATAAATTGCTGTACTGTAGGTAAATACAGTGGATACAAACATGTGCGTGAACATCCTGGGTATGGTAAGTTAAAGAAGTAGGTTTTCCTGTAACATGAGGGACTTGGTAATCCGGTGGGCCGCCTCCTCCTCCTCCTCCTCCTCCTCCTCCTCCTCCTCCTCCTCCTATTCCTCCTCCTCCTCCTCCACGCCAAAGAGGCAGTGTGGCACCTCACTCCTACCATCACTCTCATTCTACATCAACACTTGTTACTCTAGTACTGGCTGGGGTCGTGGACGTGAGGGTTGTATAAACTCCCCTCTTCACATCAAACACTGTGTGATGGGTTGACATAATAGTGGTGGTGGTCATCTCCCTCACTTATTTTTCCGAGAGTCTGGATTGTTTCAAGAAGGGTACCTGATCTAGGCTGCCTTAACACTATCGCGACTAGGCTAACCCCATACGCAACACCACTCACATCAATTAATTCCCTCTGAACACAATAATTCTTCCCACATGTGTAAAGTTTCTTCTATATATTAATGTATATCTTTCGGTACGTCTAACAATGAATAGGTTATTTTCTCTCAGTCCTGGAATACTATTTTTGTACTACCTAAGCTCACTCGCACACATTCAATTACATATTTATACCGGAGTTACGCCCTGCTCATTTCTAATGTTCTCATGGCATGCTGTTTTATTACAACTTGACACACACACATTCACAAATACAAAATTATGTTATGAACAAACACCAAAAACATCTTCACCACAAGCCCTACCAGGCATGCAGGATGATGGGTGTAAGGAGAGGTGCTGAGGTAAGGAGAGGTGCTGAGGTAAGGAGAGGTGCTGGTACTAAGGTAAAGGTACTGGTAGCGTGTGAGGGACAGGGGTGAGGGGGGTGGGGGGGGTCAGGGAGGGAGAGGGGTATCATTCTGACGTCTCACAATGTACAGTCACGCCATGAAGTGATGTCATGTGTTTCACTTTGATCTGGTCACTGGATGATAGCTTACAGTAGGTTTATTCCCACTTAAAATCCCGGGAATCGGTGCATTTTCGCCAGAAAAAAAATAAAAAAAAGATCTATAAAATGAACTCGCTATATCATCATTACATATATAATGAGGGTCTAATTATGCAAGGCAGTGATTGCTTTTAATGTTAGTAACCAATTTCTCAGTTAATATAGCAGTTAGAAGACCCAGACATCACATGGGAACGCAATTCTGAAGGTAACGTATGTACGATTCTTTTCCCGGAGAAGGTACGGCGATTCGTTGGGGACAAGGAAGGTTATACTTGGTTAAATTTTTGTCATATCTGATCGGGTTTGATGTCGCCCAAGGTCAGAACTGATGAAATAGTCAGTTTAAGAACTACAACTGTGTTTTAAAATAATGTTTAGAGAAGTACAGTATATGAACCCAACAGGATAGGTTTTAAGCAGAAATAATATATATGTAAATGGGGGAAATGCCTTGTGATGTTTCCTATTTTTCATGAATGTAACCTTATCTTTGGTGTCGCCTTGTTCTTGAAATAAATCAGGAGCTGCTTGATTGGGCTAAGCTCATCTATATTAGCCCAAGAGATTCCTATATGATATGATGTTCCAATATTTACAATAAAGTAAACGCAAGTATTCAGGGCGAGAGAGTAACTGCCCCGTACCATGAGAGACTTGGCGAGAGAGTAACTGCCCCGTACCATGAGAGACTTCAGATTAATACAGGGTGGAGGGAGGGAGGGAGTGAAGGATGGCTGGTGGGGGAGGTGAGCGGAAGGGGTGTTCTTATAAGCTATGGATGCTATGCGGCTCAAGCCTTATATACTACACTTAGTGACTAGAGCAGACCAAGGGTGTGGCGAACATACATGTGTCCTCATCAGGAAATCATATGTCATCTGTAAAGCAACAAAAAAGGAAACAATGATTGTATGTCAACCCAAACTCGATTTTGGTGTGTTTTTCCCTTGATGTTTTTTTTAATGAAAATTATAGAGTAATACTGAAACAATGGCATCTGTTATACAAATACAAGTACTGTATAAGTATATTAATAGACTATGAAAAAGCAGGTATAAATAAACATTCCCAACATAATCTAAACTAGCAAGTGTAGGCTATGCTAAAATATGTAGAAACTTGAATATGTTCAATAACGCTTCAATCTCAAACAAATGAGCAATGCAAACTTATTATAATCTACAGACAGGCCTATAACGTTCCAAACTGCATCTGGTATTAAAATGAAGGCGGAATTAATGAGTGGGAACTCCTGGGACATTACCTATCATGAACTTGATAGGGCAGACGGTGTCATGCCAAACTAAAGATATGCAGAGGAAATAATATCATAATTCCAACCTAAAGTGTTCTTAGATCATAACGGTATCACTGAGAAATACTTTTCTACAGGACATGCGATCAAATAATGCTTCAGACTCAAACATATAGATATGTATATATGTATATAGAGCAGCATACTGTATGTATGATCATTGCAGATCAAGAAGAGGAAAGCTAGCAAGTTTTTACATAGTTGTAATGTATCATGAAAAAGAAAAATGGTAATCATATGTATACAGCTATCGAGGCAAAATACTTAAATATATCTTTCTAATATCAAGTAATATGTAAAATTTCATTTGCGGTAAAAAGTATAAAAATATCAACATTCGTAACTATAATGATATGCATAACCAGCCAAGCAGACTATAATTATGAAGTGAAAAACACAGTTCATACAGGAACATAATATAGCCATAAATAACTATTGATTTGGGTTCCACTAATTCACTGGTTCTCTATGTATGTATGTACTTAAGCAAAGAAGTTCGTGCTAATTTCCTTACTCAGTCATTCAAACGCACTCCCTGAAATAATATTGTAAAATCTATACAACTGGTGCCGAGACAACAGATGGTGTGTTTGTATCTGTTTCTGATAGTTTCTTGGACTCTTGGAGAATAATATCAGAGTTAATAATATCAGAGTAAAAGTTAATCTATCTTTACTAACGTTTACTAAAATTTTTGCTAGTCATTTTAAAGAGTGAGTGTTTAATTTATTCAAGTGCTTACAACTTTGTATATATATTTTTTTTCACAGATTCGTATTTGGGGTTCATGTTTGATACAATTGCTGCATCAATATTCACACAAATAAGCTGGATTTTGTTTGAGGGCAGGGCATCCATCCATAAAACAACAACAACAACGGGAGACGAACATACACTTCTAAACTTGTAACTTGTAAGAGATAGTGACAAGTACTATCACATTCTAGTTAGTGTTCTTCTCTCATTCTATTCGGTTCCAAGAAAACTATATATTTAGCAGCGAGTTTTGGAATTATATCAACTTTATGTTCCTCTGTAGACTTCAAAAACAAAGTGCATAGTTATATCAACATATGAGAAGCCTTTACTGACAACTTTTCGCTACTGCTTATAAAATACCACTATTCTGAAGACGTGGCGAAATGTTGGCAGTGAAATTCCCTCATTCCGTGTTTTAATAATACTTTTACCATTGATTTTAAGTAAGTGTTTAATAATACTTTTACCATTGATTTTAAGTAAGTGTTAAGTAATTCAAAAGATTCAGAGAAGCAGGGCTGAATGTAGTTCCAAACCTTGCTGCTCAACATCAATATTCTGCAGCTGTAGACATTAAACTTTTACGAGGTTTGTAATAGTATCAACACCAAAAAATATACAATAATAAAATATATAATAATGATAAAATATAAAAATAATAAAAATAAAATGTCTTTTGTTCAGATTCCACTGATGAGTAAAAATCTTTTATCTGCAGCTGTACAGTACAGTATGGTGTAATATTATACCCTCTCAAACTATCTAGAATCTGGGGATTGACAGTATCGCAAAATAATCTGATAATTGTGACGCATATACAGCACATGTTGCTGTCACATATTGGAAGGTGACCGAAAGGATGACACACAACATCTATACGGTAACTGCTCCATGAAGTATATAGATCATATTTGCAAGTGATATATAGTCACAGACAACAGTTTCATTCAAAATACAATTCTAACCATTTTTGAAAAGTTGAAGTATTAGAGAAGACGAAATTTACCTTTGTTTCCTTTAAGTTGTTTCAATATCTAAATAAAACACATGATTAAAGTAAAATTCTCCATTTAATCTGAAATTTCCTCCACTTATTTCAAAGAACGAGTATAAAAATGAAATTATTGTCTGAAACTATTTAACTATGAGCCAAAAGAAACTTTGGACCACACCCGTACCTATTTTTTTGTGAGTCTAGAAAAAAAGTAGAGCCTGAGGAGATTGATGAGTAGAGGTGGTGACAACAAAGAGACTAACAACCCACCAGAAGCAAACCACGAACAAACCAACCAACCAGCCAGCCAGCCAGCCAGCCAGTTATGGAGCCGACCACAAACATCACGTTAAATAATGTTACAGAGTGCAACAAATAAGCAACGTAACACAATATGATCATGGCATCAACTTATTCTTAGAGCTGAGCACGATCATAACTTCTGGACAATCTATCACAGGGAAAAGTTGGTGTCCACTCAACCAGAAGCATGTTCAGTCATTCTGTCAGATGGTGGAGTTGATTATTCCCTCTTGTCAACACACACTGATAGTTACTGTGCGATGGACAGACCTAGAAATATTGTGCTTCAGAAATAATTAAATATGGCCAATGAAGATCAAATGAGTAAACCACCATGTGATGAGAGAGCCATCTACTGGAGTGGACAGCAACTAATTAGCAGTGAGTGACATCAGTGATGACGAGAACCATCTAAACAAGTGCCATCTAATAAACACGTCCGTCCATTCTCTGTAAAGTTCAGAGTATAACATTATGGACGACACACATAGCCAAGCCTTGTTGTTTTCCACTCACAACCTAAACACTGACATCAGCAGCAACTGGACGTGTGTGTGTGAGGAAGGTGACCCGCTAAGCACACACTGACATTGATTAAGATGGACATAATGGGTTAGAGGTGGAGAGCTTGACGCTTATATATTATAGTGTTGATACACAAATATACTGACCTGTCATGATCTAAAGTTTGGCATACCGCTCCTAAAAATAAATGTTGGTAAATCCTATGCATGTAACTATACTCAACATCACACATCCCTCACACCGTTCCTGTCACAGTAGTGCAATACTAACTTTGGAAACATTACACAGTCGAGCTTTACAGCCCAAGTGTTACAAGAGAGACGAACCCTATTTCAGATGGTGACACTGCAAATAACAAGCAACCAAACTCAGGCTGGACCGAGACACAACCACTGTGTATTTTCAGGGCAAGGACGAAACAGTACCTTATTTTTTCTCTAAGTGAAAATGCACCAATTCCCCTATAAGTAATATGACCTTAGATACTTCCCGTACATTCCAGTGTTTATAGCTGCAGTTAAGTACTTAGTTGAGTAAATTTTGGATGTATTTTGTTTTCGATGGGATTGCATTTACCAAACAAGCCCAAAAACTGAATGAAGGAACCGATGCATTTTTGCTTGCAAGCTGAAAATAATGGAGTATAGTCCCTAACGTCAAATAGGCTTTGTAGATAATGTAAAATATCCATCAGTCCTGTCGCTACATACAGTACTTAAGAGAATTTTAAACAAGACCAATTGCTTTCACCAAGTACATCCATGGCTGAACGTCCATAAGCATAGATAGGGTGGTACAAAGTCAGTCACAACCAATACTGGACAGAGAGTTGGAACAAGATAACTTTCCACACTCCTCTGACTGTGACTTTTTTTTTTTTTCTTAGAATTAGAAGAGATAGCTGTATCACCTGCTCATGAACTTTGAGCCATGGCTGTATGACAGATAAATTACTTATTCCAAAGAGCAGCAACTCCATCTCATTCACCTGGTAATTCGCAACTGTATCAGACATGTACTACTTTTTATATTCAGATGATACATACTACCTTTTGTATTCAGATGACACATCCCATTATTATATCTATAATTATTTACTATTCACACAGCAAATAATACCATGTGTTCAAATCACTACTTGTATAATTATGCTGGTGACATTCGCTATACGGGCAGTAACTGCTCTATAATTATCTATATACCAGTGTCGAGATAATATACTAACGGCCGTATTCCTAGTCCTTCGGGAATAAAAAGGATTACTGTCCAAAATAATATTACATAGCATCGGGGCTGAGTGACTGCAGGGGGTCGATATCGGGGTCATACTCGCCATTTTTTTGTCATTTTTTAGCATCGGGTTTGCGGGACACACAAGTACCGGTAGAGTATATACTATTATGGCATTTGGCTTCCTTCACCAGGACTGTTTTGTTCTTCCTGTGGGGCTGACTAGGAATACGGCGGGCCTAAGTGGAAGACCACACTACTCTACATAAGTATAAGGGCACACGATGCGACCTCCACCACTTGTGTGTGGCTGAGGTGGGCACACGGCTTGCTCGGGTATGTATGTACTGTATGTATGTACTGTATGTATGTATGTACTGTATGTATGTATGTACTGTATGTATGTATGTACTGTATGTGTGTGTGTATGTATATATGTAAGTGTGTACAGTCAAGGTGGAAAAGTCCCGTCGCTTCTCTGCTACACGTGTTTATGGCTGAATTCTGTTTGTTAGTTCATCTTCCAGGAACACATACATTTTGCAAGTATTCACAGGTAAACATGAGGGATGCTTCCGTCTCATTCCCAACGCCATTATTCTCAGAGTATTAGCCATCATTTTTGAGCTATAGGGAGACAGGACTTTTCCTTGAGACTGTGCGGTGAAGCCATCGTGTGTAACAAGGAGAGTAACAGATCGTGACTACAGTAGTTAGTTACAGGTGATGGTGGTGAGGTGGGGGTGACAGAGATAACTAACCGAGTGACTAAAAGAGAGACACTTTGGTTGACTAATGACTAAGTGACTAAAAGAGAGACACTTATTAGTTGACTGACTAAAGAGAGACACTATTTGTTAATGGAGTGACTAAAAGAGAAACACTATAGGTTGACTGACTGAGTGACTAAAGGGAGATACTAGTTTTTAACTGAGTGACTAATAGAGCAACACTTTTTGGCAGCACAACAGCAGCTAAGATCACATAATGCTGGAGCAGGAAACATGTAAGAGGAAAAGAAAGCACTGAAGTCAGAAGAGGAAAGTGCAGGTGTAGATGGAGGGCTGCTTAAAGGACCGAAGGGGCGTCAAGGTCTTTTTTCCCTGTGACAGTTAAGAATACAATGACATCAAGTGAAGAGGGTATAAGAAGACAGAAGGTGAAAGAAGAGAGTAAGTAACAGACAGTGATGGAGGTCGATTGAAACTGATGAATGTAAATGGGTAGCAAATACGGTGATCAAAGTAATAGACAAGAAAGACAAACAAAGCAGAGGCAGTAATGGCAAAGAGACACCTGCTTACATGTCGACATCACAACACTGCTTGAGAAAAGGAGTTGGAACGTGTGAATCAGGAGGAGGAGGAGGAGGAGGAGGAGGAGGAGGAGGAGGAGGAGGAGGAGGAGGAGGAGGAGGAGGAGGAGGAGGAGGAGGAGGAGGAGGAGGAGGAGGAGGAGGAGGAGGAGGAGGAGGAGGAGGGAGAGGAGGAGGAGGAGGAGGAGGAGGAGAGCTAGGAGAAGGAAGAGGAAGGAACAGGAATATGATGAATAAATGATGGGGAATTGATGTACTGGACCTAATGAGGTATTGTATTCTAGGTGTAAAGGAAAGGCACACACGTGGTACCCGAAGAGCTGTGAAGTGAAGGAACACTACGCAGGGAGCAGAAGGAAGTTAGTTGGTGGGACTAATAACCATATGCAAGAAATATAATGGGACAAGCGATACCGAGAAATGTTAAATGTCACAAAGGCTCCATAGAATAAAGTATTGGAGGCATAATATTATCGTCACTGCTTAAACCATGAATTTCCCTGCATATGGCCTTATGACTGAGGGGTCTGGTGGGCGATGGGGAGGCACGACTCAGGATGAAGGACAGAAAAAAGTCTAATGTATTAATTAACAAGGATGATGAGGATGGGAATGATGGATCTGGGTTGAAGGAAGGGGTATGATGGGGGGGAGGGGGGGGGGTCAGCTGAATTAGGAAGGATGGATGGTTGTGACGCGCTGATTGATTGATTGATTGATAACTTCATGTCAGGACGGGAAAATATTGGTATGTGATATGTGGATCTGAGAGCACAGTACCTTGTTGGTATCCTTGGGAGGAAATACGTTGGCGACGGGCATGGGCGCCTCCTCATCTGCACGCCCGTTGATGGTGTTTTCAAGGATGCCGCCTTTGGAGTGGGCCCTGGGATCGTGCACCTTGTAGCGGACCTCCTGGAACAATTCCAGACTTACGACCGGGCCACTAAACCCGTAGTCACAAGGGCCAGTAATATTATCATAGGGCCACAC
>JAWZYT010003180.1:62500-75000 GCA_034508575.1 Petrolisthes manimaculis | reverse complement strand
TGGAGGAATCAAGAGACCCTCCAAAGTTACCAATAGAGAATCTCCCCTTAAATTTAACTAAGAAGTATTGGTGCAGGTTCTACCCA
The DNA here is from genome assembly GCA_034508575.1 of Petrolisthes manimaculis. Lineage (NCBI taxonomy): Eukaryota > Metazoa > Arthropoda > Malacostraca > Decapoda > Porcellanidae > Petrolisthes > Petrolisthes manimaculis. The sequence goes on along the minus strand of JAWZYT010003180.1, from coordinate 74,914 downwards.
GTGATATTTTCTAACCTTGTACAATGAAAGGTTTACTCTACTGTACTTCTCTGCATGTGTGAAAAGTTTAAGTTAAGATTGCTTGAAAGTCTGAAATGTACACAGCAACATTATCTTCGGTTATTTTGATATTGAATTTTAAGTAGGTATATATATCATCATCAATACATTCACAAACACTTAAAATATATATATATATGAAAAATCTTAAACCTACCGTGCAGCCAAATGCCATTACTTAACAGTGCCATGAATCACACAACTTTTAGGAATGTTATAAGCTTATCTTTATATATTTATGTAGCATATTTATTTATCTTTTCGCAGGATCTCCAATGATGTGAATTACATTTTGAGTAAAGAATGCCAACACTGCTCACAGATATACTGTATTATTATTATTATTATTATTATTATTATTATTATTATTATCATTATCATTATCATTATTATTATTATCATTATCATTATCATTATTATTATTATTATTATCATTATCATTATTATTATTATTATTATTAATTATTTTTTTTTTTTTTTTTTTTTATAATTAACTACTGTGAAGGTGAATTAGGTAAGCTGGTATGTCAATTCATTGTGACATACCATAAGCTCGTCTCAATCATTAAATAATGGCTCTTGGTACTACGGTCTTACTTTAAGGATATGTAATCTAAAAATATACTACAAAATCTGAAAAAATAGCAACACAGTTCCATATATGATGGCCATATGAAAAAAAAAATATTGAATATGGAAAGCCCGGAATGTTGCCCCCTGAAACAATTGATCCCCAGATGGTCCCCAAAAAATCACCGCCCCTCGCAAAGGTCATCCCTCCCTTGCTCCTGTTGCATTCAGGATGGGCTGAGTCTCAAAAAAAAAAAAAAGGGAAAAATCAAAGAGGCCTTCATTTTGGATACAACTACAAGACATTCAACTACTGTCTTCTACTAGGTGTTCAAACTTCACATCAGTCAGTCCCCCCTCCCCCCGAATAATAATCACCCCTCAATAGATTTAATTCACTACAGATGATCATACCCTTTCCAGCCTCCCCAGACCCCCTAGGCGATTTCTTCGGACCAGGGGCGGGGACTCCGCGGCCCAGCGCGCCGTTGTACTCACTGTCTGCTTAGGGATGGGGTCTGGGTGCTCGTGCGAGGCGTGGGAGTGGTCCATGTTGGATTTGCGAGCTTCCTGTACCACCTTCTGCATACTCATCAAGCGGGTCTTCCTCATGTTGATCCTTTTGCCCATGTAGCCCACGGCCGCATACTCTGTAAAGTCACGTCATGGTTAGGTCACATGTGGCAGCTCAGTCAGGCACTGATTACAATGGTTTGGATTATACTTATACAATAGGGAAGAAATGTCAAGAAAATGCAAGACAATACAGGGCAAGGCAGGGCAGGGCAGGGCAGGGCAGGGCAGGGCAGGGCAGGGCAGGGCAGGGCAGGGCAGGGCAGGGCAGGGCAGGGCAGGGCAGGGCAAACATCAGAGGGAGGAAGACGAGAAAGGGGCAGAAATGCGAAAAGACTAATGAATTTATGTGGTGTATAGAGAAAAAGAGTTCGGGAAAAGTCAAAGGGAAAATGAAGGTGAAAATATGGTGGATTGGATGAAAGATGGTCAGGAAATAAAAGTTGTGTTGCAGAGTTGTTGAATTATGGAAATATTTGATGAGGAGTGAAATGGATGTGTAGCATGACAATGGAGGAAGTAGAACGGGAGAAGATTTATGAGGACACAGATTAGATTAAAAAAAAAAAAAAATAGAGAGAGAAGGGAAGACGAGTATCTGGCTGGATGAAAAAAGGCCTGAGGGGGAGGAGGGGGAGGAGGAGGGGAAGGAGGAGGGGGAGGAGGAGGAGAGGAAGGAGGAGGAGGGGAAGGAGGAGGAGGAGAGGAAGGGAGATAGCGAACAGTTAAAAAAGTATCGAAAGACAGGAAGTTTGGACATAAAAACGGGCTAAAGTTAGAAGGAAATGGAAAAAGGTCGGGAAAAATTAGGTTGATCAATGGGGTGAGAAGGTTCCACGTAGGAATAGGGAAGTGGGGTTGGATTTGGGTTAGGTTGGTTGGGGAAGGAAGGGTGGGAAAGGTAAGGGGAGTTGGTTAGAGAAAGGAAGGGTGGGGAAGGGAAGGGTGGAGAAAGAAGGGTGGGGAAGGAAAGGATAAAGGAAGGAATGGGTAAAGGTAGTGGACGGAGTGAATGAAGGGAGAAGGGAGGGAAGGGAGAAGGGAGGGAAGGGAGGAAGGGAGGGAAGGGAAGGAGAGAAGGGTGGGAAGGGAGGAAGGGAGAGGAAGAAGGGAGAAGGGAGGGGGGGGGAGGGAAGGGAAGGAGGGAGGGAGAAGGGAGGGAACGGAGAAGGGAGGGAGGGGAAAAAGGAAGTGAGAGACTATGTTGTTGGTAAGCTGGAAGGCTACTGATTCCTCCAAACTATGCCACGAAACAAATCACCTCAATGTTACAAGTAAGATATCTGTTTCGTCACATAGATTTTTAGAGGATGTTAGAGGATTACAGGCTACTAATTCCTCCAGGTTAGTCCAATAAAGAGAGCATGTTAGTTTAATGGTTTGGTATACTTTTGATAGACTTGATTCCTCCAAAGTAAGCCAGGAAACAGACCTAGATTATGAAGAAAAATAATGGTATCCTGTTGCCTGGAATTATTTGGAGGAATCATTTACTCCAGATATACCAGCCAAAACAATGTTGTGCTATTATATAAACCCCTTAATGGTCTGGTTCTGTTTTGTGGCACACCTTGGAGCAATCAGTCTCCTTCATTTCACCAACAGTAACACAAACCACATAATAAAAATGTTGGATTCCAAATATAGAGGTTTGGGGAATATTATTGTTAAAGTCGAGGAATATTATGATTATATATTTTAATTAAGATCTGTCAAATTCAATGTTGAGAGGAACTTGAATATGACTTAATACAGGCAATAATAATAATGTTATGAATTCTAGCAATGGAATATATAAGTAATAAATATATATAACTAACTAACTAACTATACATACGTTACTAATGTCTTCATAGGAGCCACTGGAGTGCTTAGGAAGTAAATATTCCACAATAATAATAATAAATCTAAAGGACACATTTTTTGGTTGTATTTCACAGATGGGGACACTAAGGGGACATCTGTCTGCCTTGTCCAACCCAATACACACAGACAAATAACAAATGAGGGAACAACAACAATAATTTAATATATTCATAATTATGACATCAACATCTGAAGATAGGAGATATCTGAAGATAATACTATTCACACACCCTCCAGACCACCACAAGACACTATAAGGACAAAATATTAACTCATTACAAGATGCAGGGATAATACTAATAATGATGATACACCTGTACGAGGAGAGAACCATAATGTTATAAGTAAGGGAAAACAAACATGTGTATTATGTAGCTCAGGACTCCCTTACCTCCCTCCCTCTCCCTCTCCCTCTCCCTCCCTCTGTCTACCCCTTCTCCCTTACCTCCCTCTCCCTCCCTCTGTCTACCCCTTCTCCCTTACCTCCCTCTCCCTCTCCTTCTCCCTCGCAATTGTGGCGGCAGTGAGAGTAATGACACCCAAGACAGTCGTTAAGGTCGATCATCAGCTGAGAAGAGGTGTATTAGTCAACCTTAACGACTGTGTGGTGGATATACTTTTCTCCCAGCTCAGGCCCACACACAGGCAGACTGACTGACTGACTGACTGACTGAGAATATACTGACTGACTGACTGACTGACTGAGAATATACTGACTGACTGACTGACTGAAGGAATATGAAGATAGCTGACTGAAGGAATATAAGGTTACACGGCTGGCTGACTGACTTACTGACTGAGTGATTGACTAAAGAAATATAAGGTTACATGGCTGACTGACTGAATGACTGACTGAAGGAATATGAAGTTAATTGGCTGAATGACGGAATAGCTGCCTGAATCATTGATGGAATATCTAAGTTACCTGAACGACTCACAGACACACAGACACACACACTCACTGACGGAATACTAAGTTAACTGACTGACTGACTGACTCCCACACCCTGCATAACGACGTGCAGGATAATTCATTCAACAAGTTTACAATAGACTGAAAGTTTATGTGATTCCAATACATTTCAGTGTCTAATACTAATGACATACTGGAGATAAACCTTTGAGTCACACCATAATGAAGAGGCTTCACCTTAATTCTGTGGTTAGCCAAACTTAACCTCTCTGAATAATAATAATAATAAAAATACTACTACTACTACTACTACTACTATTAAAAGTAATAATAATAGTACTATTACTACGACTATTACTACCACTACTACTACTACAACCAATACATTAATACTACTACTAATAATAACAATAATAATAACACCAATAATAATAATAACCATACCAATAATAACATAACACCATAACAACATTATACCAAACAGGATTGTCAACACTCAAGAGATGGTCAAACAAATGGTAGTGGTAGTGGTAGTGGTAGTTTTTAGTGGTAGTGGTAGTTTTAATTGCAGTCGTTATGGTAGTGGTAGTGGTAGTGGCAATAGTAATGGTAGTAGTAGTGGTAGTGTCAGTGGTAGTTTTATTGATAGTGGTAGTGGTAGTTTTATTGATAGTGGTAGTAGTAGTGGTAGTTTTATATTGGTATGGACAACTTACCCAAGAGTGAGGCGAACACCATGACGAAACAGGTGCCCAGGTAAACATCGATGGATTTGACGTATGATATCTTGGGAAGGGCAGCGTTGGTGGAGGACATGAGGGTGGTCATAGTGAGCACGGTGGTTACGCCCAAGGATACTCTCGCAGGCGTCGCTGTAGTGGGTGAAGGTGGGTAGTGGTGTGGGGGTGTAAGTGGATAGTGGGGGTTGGTGTGAATGGATAGAGGAGGTGGGGGTGAAGGTGGGTAGAGGAGGTGGGGGTGAAGGTGGGTAGAGGAGGGGGAGGTGAATGTGAGTAGAGGGTGGGTTTGGTGAAGGTGGGTAGGTGGTTGGGGTGGGTGAAGGTGGGTAGTGGTGTGGGGGTGAAGGTGGGTAGTGGGGGTGGGTGAAGGATGGCAGAGGAGATAGGTGAAGGTGGGTTGGTGGGTGAGGTGAGATATGGGTGGGGGAATGGTAAATGAAGGCGTGGTAGAGAAGTTGGGGTGGCGAGGGCGTGCAGGGGGTCAGGGCGTGGAGGGGGTCAGAGCGTGGTAGAGACGTGGTGGTGTAGAGGGTGCGGTTTGGAAGTTAGGGTGGAGAGGGCGTGGTTGGCGTGGAGAGGGCGTGGTTGGCGTGGAGAGGGCGTGGTGACGAGGTGCCAGAGGAGGTCGTCGTCGAGGCAGGAACAGAGGAGATGGATGAAAGGAACAGAAAGAAAAAAAAGAATATATTAGTATTACTGTAAGACATAATTAGCACTGTTTATCATAATATAACTGATAGAAGTGCAAAATTTATTCTAAGTCGTGATAATAAATGCATATTATAACTACAGGAGAGAAAATAGTTTAAAATGGGTAAGAAATCACTATAAACATACAATGCACATAATGTATCAGCTAAGAAATTTACTATATATTTATTTGACAATGGAAAGTAATAATGGACCTGTCATGTAGAATAAACTGACAAATTGTTACGTAGAAAACATATACAGATTGCACTGATAATTAATGTATTACAAAAGGATAGGTTTATTATTATTTTGAAGAGAGCAGAAGTAAAAAAAAATGCTTCCAAATTTCAAGCCTCAACCTCAAACAATTATTATGATTTTGCAATGATGATCAAACTGCATAAATCCTCTCTCAATATCATTTTGTCGTATATCTTCATTTGAACTAGTCGATAGTGTATCACCGTGCACAAGAAACATCCTCTCTCGTCCTGTTTTGAAGGAAGGTTTTTCAAAATTGATGGCAGACTGGAAAAGTTTTGCCGATTCTTGTGAGGTGCGTCCGACAAACCGACACTCCCTTAAAATTTATCTATATACTTTAATGAGAATATTTTTCATTCCACCAAATATTTCCAAGTGCAAGAAGAATCTATACTACATTCAGTTCAGGTTTCGTTGTGTTTGCATACTCATATGACCTCAGGACAGACAGGATTACCAAGCTCCAGGAAAGTTTGGTTAAGTTAGGTTAGTTTAACGAAGAAAATAGCAGAGATTTTCCCTCAGCAATGAAGAATTATAAGAAATATTGCCAACGGGAGACACACACACACACACACACACACACACACACACACATAACCCTCTATAACCCCACAACATCTTCACCTTTGTACTGTCAAAACATATGAATCTGTGGTTGTTGTTGTTGTTGTTGTTGTTATTCTAGTTCCCCAGACTGTCTGTGGTTGTGACTATTAATAAGTTTTCTAGTTGTTGTTGTTGTTGTTGTTGTTGTAGTCACTGTTTATATGAGCAGTTAAGTGTCTGCCACTGGCGAATCAAGAGTATTGCCAACCAACAACACACTACTGGTCCTCCTCACTGTGCCATGAAACAAACTCTTTGGGTACAGGTTTTGTTTTCTGGTACAGTTTGGAGGACTAGCTAGACCTCCAATTCGTCTACAGCACCACACACACTCCTCTTAAATCTGCCGAGAACTTTTCCCGAGGATCTGGACAGCCTATCAAGATTCTGGCGGCCTCCCTCCCTCCCTTCCTCGCTCCCATAGGAAAAGTAAGATGGAGGAGAGTTCTGCTGATTGCCAATCTCCATAAAATATCAAATTCAACGAGGAAGGACGGGAGGGAGAAAAAAAAAGGGTGAAGGATCAGAATAGGTATGAAAATGTGTGACAGTATAGGATATTTGGAAGTAAAAGGCAAAACATTAAACTAAAGAGGAAGGGTTGGAAGGAAGGAAGGTAGAGGGCAATAGCTTATATAGAGAGGAAAAAGGAAGGAGGCAAAGATGATTAGTAATGAAATGTTGACAAAGTTTATCTAAAACTTAAAATGTATTAATATCAATATCATGAGATAATAAAAATAGACCAAAGGAGGGCTGTCAGCTTCTACCATTACTCTACACCAATAAAGGTTTAGTAAAGCCGCAAAAAAAAAAAAAAAAAAAAAAAAAAAAATTAGCATGGACAGTTGAGAAGCTTATGGAAACTTTAATGAAAAAAGCTAGTGAACCAAGTATAAAAATATCTCTCAGGTTCATATGGTTTTATGAGTGACGTGAAGGCATAAATATAAAGGCAATCAACCAAGCTATAGTCCATACAGGCCATCTAACCCACACAAATTGCGTGCATTTGCGAGTCTCGAACTCAAACTACAAAGGTCTGCCAATTTGACTGAGCCCGTCTGTTACCTGTCAAATATTTAGAGGAACCACTTCTCTCTGTCTCTCTGTCTCTGTCTCTGTCTCTCTTTCACTTACATAATCTTAATAGTCAATAATTATTTTCCTATTAACCCTAACTTGACATTCTTACCGAACAACTAATACCCAGATGATATACAGTATATTTTGTTTTGGCGTGGCTGTCCCTGACGTTTGCAAACTGTCCTTGAATACGCCTCAGCGACAAACTCAACCAACGCCCCCCTCACCATCCATCACCAACCCCCCCCCCCCATGGGAACTTTGACTGATATTCAGAGGTATACTAACTCCATTCCAAGTTAGAGAGAGAGAGGGAGAGGAGATGGTGAATAGAAACCGTGGAAGCTGTAACGTAACCAACACAGGCTGCTTATGGTAATTGTGGTGGGGGGGGATTGGGTAAGTGAGAGGGGACTATGGTATTGGACTAGTGGTGGTGAATGTTGTTATTGTGATAATGTGTGGTTATTGTAGTAATGTGTAGTTAATGTACTCGTTGTAGTTGTGCTTAGTATGATATTGTACTCGGTATAAGTGGGTATAGTGGTTGTAATATAATGTGTATTTAGTTGAACAAGGCGTAGATGTGTAGAGGAGGAGGATGCTTCGTGTAGAGGTTAAAGTTGTAGTTGTACATACTTTAATGATTATAGCAATGTCTGTAATTGTAGTTATTTAAACTGGTATTGTAGTATTGGTGGCATTGTTTTAAATTGTGATCAAAATGGTTATAAGATCACTGGTTGGGGTACAGACTTTCTTGTTATTGTATTGTATATTGTAGTTGTAGGAGCTGCGTTGGTAATGAAGTTGTGGTACTGTGTGAGGCTACCGTGTTATCAGGTCTTATAGTGGTGTACGATTGACTGGTAGTGGTTTTATAATGTAGGTGTTGGTGGTAATGTACAGGACTGGAACTATACAGGGGCAAGGGGTCCTGTCTCAAACTATACAGGGGCAAGGTGTCCTATCTCATACATAATGTTTTCACGTCTTGTAAACCAGACAATGAAGATCTTTCACCCCCGATCCTGACAGAGTAGGAAGACGACCCTCTGTGTTATCCTGAACCAGAATTTGTGTGAAATGCTGCTTGTGTCTTGGCGTGCGTGCTCAACTGCTTGCAGGTGTGACCGTGCATGTGAATGCTGGTGCTCAAGCTGCAGTTTGTGTGTGCTGTATATTTCACGGTATTTTTATTGCGCATGACATATATACGTACAGTACATAATATACATATACATATCACATGATGAATATAATGAAGTGACAGAGTGAACAAGACACACACACGATTGGCCTCCTCTCAGACAACACTCATCCACACTAAAGGTTTATCACACGGACACATTTCTCCATTGTATTGTAGCCTTCGTCCTGCGTTCTCAGGTCAGATGCACGCTGTTTATAGGCTTAATATTTCCCATTATCTTTTAAAACGAGTTGGAGGACGAACGATGTCTTAGTTAGACAAGAGAACAAGGAGTAATGTGGCGGTGTGATAGCCGTCTTTAGGTACAGAGTCAGTATAGTATTATAGAGGGTCTGAAGGTAAAGGTGATTGTGTCAGCAACTCTGCAAGCTGGACCAAGTTACCGACCTACCTACCTGGGGCTGCAAGTGTCCCCCAAGAGGCAAGGGATATAAGCACACGTTAAGGACTGCATGGATTCTACTAAATACATTATTCAGTCGTAGAAAAGAGTTATGGCTCGCAAGCTAATCCTAATATATACTCCAAACACAAAATTGCCTTAAATATATAACGATACATGCAGTTGATCTTCCACGTAAATGTATGAGAGTATTTTAGTAAGAACTTGTTTGTCGCTCTGAATACACAAGATCAATTCGTTTTCGTTGGTTTATGGAGGGTCAAGTTGACAAATAAAATTAACGTCTGCGCCTGAGCCAACAAAGTATAATAATACGAGGTGCATGAAATAGGATGGGGAGAAAAATAATTGAAGAAAATAATGTGAAGAGATAGAGTGAATTTGTAAAAACTGAAATGACGAAATAGATTTTTTTTAAATATATATAATTTAAATATGTAGTGTAGGTTGTTGGTGTGGTACGAGGAAGGTAGAAGAGGGAGAGGAAGGGTAAATAGTAACGCTTCCCAAACATCACAAGTCACTCGTTAAATAAAAATGCATACAGATTCGATAGATGAAAAATACAGACTCGATCCAGAACTTTTTAAAGCTAGATAGATGGGCGCTAGGAGGCAGCAAACCTACGCCAAGGCTGAGTATCACCCCCCCCCCCCCCCCAGATCCCTTCTCCCTCCAATACGTGAACGTCTACGGATATACAGTCACTAATAATATTTTCACATTCATTTACTTGTCAGCATGAGGGACGATTTACACCTCCTCCTGTTCTCTATCGATCGCCTTGGAAAGTTAATTACATCTTCTTTGGCGCTGACCTACTGTAGCTACCAGGTTAATTTTGTGAAAATTGGTTGATAACAACAACAACTTGTTGACATGACTTGTTTAAAGAAACCCAGAATGACAGGCAGACTGACAGACGATTGAGGCGATAACGTAACATCACAACTTTGCTAGCCGCGATAACAAATATATATATATTTTCCATGAATTAATATAAATAATGAAATGGTAATATAATCAGCTTTCCTATATTGTCTGACGCAGGTGTAGGAATATTAATGGTTATATTGCAATGGATCTGTAAGGTATAAAGAAGCTGAATGAAGGACTCACAAAACTGGAACACAGACAATTAAATAAGTGCAATATAACCGGGAAAAGACAGTCTTGGAAGGAGCAAATTTCCATGAGACATAAATAATTCAGCTAAGAATAATATGAGGCAGTAATACATGAAATGCCATTATGCATACACAAAAAAACATGTCCTCTTAGTGAAAATTAACTCAGGAAAAAAATTGCGCGAAAATCATATGTTAAAAAAATGCATAGAAGAGCAAGAAATAGCACAGAATATGATGCCAAGTGAATTAAGTGTCATCAAATGAATGAATGGATTTATACAAACAGCATTCACCAGGGAACCCCGTGGAAAGGGAGGAAAGACTGGAAGGATAAAGACAGCAACTAATTGACTGGACTCTGCGTGAAAGAGGCTACCAAGAGTTTTGGTGCAAGAGGGCGAGGTAAGAGGGAGACTGTGAGTTGAAGAGGAGACGAGGAGAGAGAGTGAGCACAGGAGATTACTCGGATCCTGAGTGAAAGAGACTCTAAGAAGCTTGGTGAAAGAGGGTGAGTGAGATAAAGCCAACTGGGAGAGGCCGGAAGGAAGCCTAGTGAGGCGGTCTGTAAGTTATATATTTATGATAAAAGCCACCAAGTTTAGGGACCCTGTGATGTAGTCAGAATGTTGAAGATAAACGAGTCCTTCACATTTTGCCACGAAACAAACACCTCCTATATGGAATGAGCTCGTTTCGTGGCATGGTCAGGAGGAATCAGAAGCCTCCACTTTTCAAACACGATCACAGGGCCCTTAAAAAGTTTACAGGAACCTAGGCATGGTGGTGGAAGGACTGACCAAGATGTGTGTGTAACCCTTCCCATACTACCAACAACAACATGATACAACTACTGTGGAGGTGATAGACGAGGAGAAAGGAGAAATACACTATACAGACTGGAATAAGGAACAACACACACAACACATGATACAACTAATGTGGAGGTGATAGACGACGAGAAAGGAAAGTTACAATATACAGACTGGAACAAGGAACAACACAACACATGATACAACTACTGTGGAGGTGATAGACGAGGAGAAAGGAAAGATACAATAGACAGACTGGAACAAGGAACAACACAACACATGATACAACTAATGTGGAGGTGATAGACGAGGAGAAAGGAAAGTTACAATATACAGACTGGAGTAAGGAACAACACAACACATGATACAACTACTGTGGAGGTGATAGACGACGAGAAAGGAAAAGATACAATAGATAGACTGGAGTAAGGAACAACACAACACATGATACAACTACTGTGGAGGTGATAGACGACGAGAAAGGAAAGTTACACTAGATTGACTGGAACAACACACACACAACACATGATACAACTACTGTGGAGGACTTTACCTGATCTGTTGAGCCAGAAGGACACCCAGGATATGACCACGATGAGTGAAGATGGGATGTAGATCTGGATTAAGTAGTAGCCCATCGATCTCACGAACATAATCTCGCACAGTAGTCGAGAGTAGTTACCTGGGGAATGAGTGGTGAATTAATGATGGAAGGAATGGGAGAAGGAGTGGCACGAAGGAGTGGTAGCGGGGGAAGGAGTGGTAGTGGTAGAAGTGGCAGTGGGAGAAGTGGTAGTGGGGGAAGGAGTGGGTAATTAATGATGGAAGTAGTGGGAGAAGGAGTGGTAGTGGGGGAAGGGGTAGTGGGGGAAGGAGTGGGTAATTAATTATTGAAGTAGTGGAAGGAGTGGTAGTGGGAGGAGGGGCAGTGAGAGAAGTGGTAGTGGGGGAAGAAGTGGTAATAGAAGAAGGAGTAGTAGTGTGAAATAGAGTGATATTGGTTATGGAAATCGTGACTGGCTTAGGTGGCTGAAAGGGAGTGGTACTGTAATCCCCTACTTATAATCCTACCTACTTATAATCCCCTACTTATAATCCTACCTACTTATAATCCCCTACTTATAATCCTACCTACGTATAATCCCCTTCTTATAATCCTACCTATTTATAATCCCCTACTTATAATCCTACCTACTTACCCACCTATTCAAGTAAACCCCTACCTTCCCTAATTGCTTAACTACCTATACAATTACCTTATTACCCAACTACCTACCTCCCTACTTCACTACTAACATCCCTATCTCACTACTAACCTACCTACTTACTTACTTTCCTACCTACTAACATCCCTATCTCACTACTAACCTACCTACTTACTTACTTTCCTACCTACTAACATCCCTATCTCACTAATAACCTACCTACTTACTTACTTTCCTACCTACTAACATCCCTATCTCACTAATAACCTACCTACTTACT
>JAWZYT010003180.1:10000-57500 GCA_034508575.1 Petrolisthes manimaculis | reverse complement strand
ATCTCTATTTCATTCACTCACTTTCTCACTTTTTCACTCTCTCCCTCATTCGTTCACTAACTCTCTCCTTTTCTCTTTCTCTTTTCTTCTCTCTCTCTCTCTCTCTCTTTCTCTTTTCTTCTCTCTCTCTCTTTCTCTTTTCTTCTCTCTCTCTCTTTTCTTCTTCTCTCTCTCTCTCTCTCTCACTTTCACTCACTCTCTCTTTTCCTCTCTAATTTCTTTTTTCTCTCACTTTCACTCTCACTCTCTGACTCGCTCACTCATTCCTTTCCTCACTCTCACACCAGAAAATCACGCCACGTTAGCGAAAATGAGTTTTGTGTCGCGAGGTGTGAGAGCCGAGTGAAATAGGTGACAGCTGGGAATTACTAAGACTATAATTATATATGTTAAGAAATGTCTCTCTCTCTCTCTCTCTCTCTCTCTCTCTCTCTCTCTTTCTCTCTTTCTCTCTCTCTCTTTCTCTCTCTCTCTCTCTTTTTCTCTCTCTCTCTTTATCTCTCTCTCTCTGGTACCCGGAAGAACACAGTCATTTTTAATGTTATAACACGCGTGTGCTTGAGAGAGAGTGTGTGTGTACGTAAATGTTTATGTGCTTTTGAATACATGCGACTATGTTAAAGTAAGCATGTAATATTTAAATAAGTGTATTATGTGTGTCTTGCTTATGCTGGTGTCCGTACGTTGCTTCAATTCTAAGTACGGTGTGTGTATGTGTGTGCGTATGTGCTTAGCATGTAGGCCTACAGTATGTATGTATGTATGTGTGTACGTCCAATTACAAGTGAACGAAGAGGAAGGTGTGTAGTGATTAACTATTCATGGGAAACTTAATATGCAAGGGTCTTATGTTCGTGTTGGAGGCAAAGTGGTGTGTGTATGTGTATGTGTGTGTGTGTGTGTGTGTGTGTGTGTGTGTGTGTGTGTGTGTGTGTGTGTGTGTGTGTGTGTGTGTGTGTGTGTGTGTGTGTGTGTGCTGCCACTTTCTTAACCCAGGCAGGACGGTAGGGGTTCCAGCCATCATTTAGGGAAGATTATCTTGTTGGAGAATTAGAAGGTCTGAGATACCGCCAAACTATTGCCAGTAAACACATGAACTAAATGTTACTTTAATGTGGGATCTGTTTCGTGTGAGTTTGATCAGGTACTGGAAATCTAACTCGAATCTCTCTCTCTCTCTCTCTCTCTCTCTCTCTCTCTCTCTCTCTCTGTGTGTCTGTGTCTCTCTCTGTCTCTCTCTCTCTCTCTGTCTATTTCTGTCTCTGTCTCTGTCTCTGTCTCTGTCTCTCTCTGTGTCTGTCTGTCTCTGTCTGTGTCTGTCTGTCTGTCTGTCTTTTTCTCACTCTCTCACTCTCTCTCACTCACACACTCTCTCTCTTTCAGTGTTTCCATGATAGTAAAGTCGTGTGTGTTTGTTTACCTGTGGATGTGGACGAGATGATGGTCCTTCTGTTGTAGCCCAGCACCCGGAACTGTGGTAGTGACACGTCCGACTCGATCACCACCGAATCGTCCCCCGCGTGCCACGATAAGCGAATGTGGTCCATACTGTACCCGACTGTAGAGGTGGGAAAGGCAGAGATGAATAATAACACTTGTGCTATAAATAGGTAAAGATGCTACATGGGTCATTTTTCTTTAGCCTGGAAAAAGTTGAGATACAGAGACAACATAATAATAAGACTTGTGGTATATACAGATTACAGTTAAAGATGCACATAGTTATTTTCCTTTATATACTGTTGAAACTGGGGAAGCACAGAGTATTAATGTGTGGTCTATACAGTATAAAAACAAAATCTTACTGAAAACCCCATGCACCACAGACAGTATTGTTGGTGTTCTCTATGGTAGGGTTACCTCTGTATCCTATAAATATTTTCTCCCCTTTTTTCACGACACGAGTTTTGTCTTTGATAGTATACACAGAAGTACTCACATTCAGAAGAGAGACAACACTGACTGCCAATTCAACTCTTAATACCAAAAATACTCTGTACCAAAAAAAGAATTACCCGAGGCTGCATGGATAAAATCAAGCACTCAAAACAAGCACTCCAAACAAGGCAATCGGTCTGACCCAAAGCAAATCCCGGCACGTATGGGAGAGTATTGGATCATAACTATTAATATCTTGATCAAATAGTCGAGTAAAACTATCAAATCTGGTTAAATATCCAAGGTAAGCAGAGGCCAGCGGCTACCTTTGCTCCCTCAAATATTTACAATGAAGTTGAAGTGAGGGCTGACTGACTGACTGGTTGGTTGGTTGGTTAGTTGGTTGGTTGGTTGGTTAGTTGGTTGGTTGGTTGGTGGGTTATTTGGTTGGTTGGTTGGTTATTTGGTTGGTTGGTTGGTTGGTTGGCGGACCTACATTTCAGCTAACTAATCATTTTGAGTAATGTATATACGTATAGTGAAATATTCCTGAGGGCAGCACCGGCAGTATGTATGGTTTATATATAATTATAATCGTTGTGCTATTGAACGTGGTGAAATGACCCTCTTGTTTAGGGAAAAATAAGACAAGAAACACGATGGAATAAAAAAGGACCTTCAAACAGTAGCAGACTTTATGAGGACCCTTGATTTCTCCTGTCGATGCCAAGAAACGACCTCCTTCCCTATAGGTGGTGTTTCGTGGCAATATTTGAAGAACTCAATTATCTCCAATTTTTTTTTTCGACTACATCACAGGGGTCCCATAAAGGTCTTCGAAAGACTGTTTGGTTTTGTTAAGCCAATTAGTCTCGTCTAGTTGTTGGGTGAGGGAAAGAAAGTATAGTAATGAAGAGAATTAGAGAAAGGTGTAGTAAAGAACGATGGAGGAGGAAGATAGTGAGAGAGAGATAAGAGGGAGGAAAGAAAAATATACAGAAAATAGATAAGGAACGAGTGACAAACGAAAAAATAAATAATAATAATAACAATTCATAATGAAGGAAAGATGAGGAAGGAGGGAGAAAAGGTAAAAAAAAATGTTGAGTGGATAGGAGGAAAGAGGGGGAAACAAGCAAGAAAAAATATATAAATAAAAATGTGAATGAAGGGGAGAGGAGGAGGAGGAGGAGGAGGAGGAGGAGGAGGAGGAGGAGGAGGAGGAGGAGGAGGAGGAGGAGGAGGAGGAGGAGGAGGAAGAGGAGGAGGAGAGAGGAGGAGGAGGAGGAGGAGGAGGAGGAGGAGGAGGAGGAGGAGGAGGAGGAGGAGGAGGAGGAGGAGGAGGAGGAGGAGGAAGAGGAGGAGGAGAGAGGAGGAGGAGGAGGAGGAGGAGCAGGAGGAGGAGGAGGAGGAGGAGGAGGAGGAGGAGGAGAGAGGGGGAGGAGGAGAGAGGGGGAGGAGGAGAGAGGAGGAGGAGGAGAAAGGAGAAGGAGGAGGAGGAGGAGGAGGAGGAGGAGGAGGAGGAGGAGGAGGAGGAGGAGGGAGGAAAATGAAGTATGTGGCTGAACGAGCCTCCATGTTTGACTACTTCAGGTTGCGGGAACAGCGAATTAAGAAGTTAAACAGAGAGGCAAGTTACACAACCCTCCCAACCCACATTTTCTTACTCCTCCACCTACGAAAAAAAAAAATGCGAAAAAAAAAATGGAGGTAAGAGGAAAAAAAAAAATGACTAAGAGGTTGATGGTATCCTGAGATTTTTTTTTTTTTTCGAGGGGGGGGAGGGAGAAGTGGAAAATAGTTCCACCAGAAACACTTCACTTGAAATCATTGAATAAAAAATAACCTTATAACATAAAACTATATATATATAAATAAAATTTCTGAGGGTGATTTACAAAATAAGGGGAAAAACAAAAGCGAAAATTGCAAATAAGACATCAAACAAATACTACCATCAACACGAAAGAACTATATACGTATAAAGAAATTGGACTAAATAGCAGTACAATTTCCCCAGGTTGAAAATACACGAATAATTATGTGTCAATTGAACCTTTCTGTCTCTCGTTTCTTATTGCTGAGAGCCGTTTTGAAGACAGTGTCACCAGGTACTCACATTAATTAAGGCCATAATACAATAATACACCTTTGTTAAATCTGGAGCAATTCATTCCGCCAAACAATTCCAGGCAACAGAACACCATTATCTTTGTGTATCTGGTCCTGTTTCCTGACATACTTTGGAGGAATCAATGCGCAGTTGTTGGTAAGCCAAACATTAAAATTGATAACTCTAACATTAACGTATAAATAACCTTCCGTCTAAAACCCTCACAAAATATATACACATTTTTTTATTATTATTATTATTATTATTATTATTATTATTTTTTTTTTTTTTTTTTTTTTTAAGTGCACAAATTAATTCCATGGTAAACAACTTCGAGACAAGATAATATTCAGTAACATTATTTTGATACTCGGCCAACCATCTGACGGCCAAGTATAAAAGGGTGGGATTAAGGTTACAATACCACGGGGCGTAATAGGATACCCACCCCTAACCGAGTATGGCCTTAGGGTCACAGGAGTCAACATCTAAAAATTTCCAAAGTCGCTTTATGTAAAATCCCAAAATTGCTATTCTCTCGCTTAACAATAATAATAATAATAATAAGGTTGCCTATAATATTATGAGTCTTTTCTTTATATGTATGATAACAGAGACAGTGTTTATAATCTACTTAATTAAAGGGGTGCGGGAGTAGGGGAGTAGGCATGGGGGGGTTTGGGGGTGTGGGAGTAGGGGAGTAGGCATGGGGGGGGGGGGGTTGGTGTTTGGGGGTGCGGGAGTAGGGGAGTAGGCATGGGGGGGGGGGGGTTGGTGTTTGGGGGGTTCGGGATTAGGGGGACAGGCTTAGGGGGGGGAGGTAGAAAGCCTGTCCCCCTATTCCCGCACCCTCTTAATTTGTATTTTGACCCGGTAGGTATTGGAACATAATCTCGTACGTATTTTTATGTATTATGTATTCCTCTTATGTATTCCTTTATCCTTCATAACTGTTACGAATACTACCGCACTCATGGATAATATATAATAATTTCCTAATGTTGTATGTACGTTTGGTATAATTATAAAAGTTTGAGATGAATAACTACTGCTACTGTATATGACTTTAATTAATCGGTACACTTTCAGGTATGATGAGTATTTACTAAGAAACACAGTCTGTAAACAATGATCAACCCACATATAGTTTACTGTGCTTCTTCCTTAACACTTTCTGGGAAGGAATTCTAGTCATAAGATGGTTTACGCAGTTCAGTCAACCCAGCAACTCAAATTTACTCAGGGATTCTTCAGTAGGAGCTGCCGAGGGAAATTTAAGAGGCGAGGCGTACCAGGAACTTCACTAGTGGACTTGGAAACTTGCCACACCCGCAGGAGAAGCAATACACACACACACACACCAGTACTACACATCAGGACCATTACACACACACACCAGTACTGCAGAAAACCTGGTATTTTGAGCTAAGTTGTATGCAGTGATGAGAAGGAAGCATCCACACACTTTTGAAGCCGAATCACAGACAAGATTGCATATATGTCTATATGTACCCAACGTAAGCAATAATACAATATATTATTTACTGTGCTTCCCACCAAAAAAATAAAATAAAATAAAATAAAGTTATGATATGAATAACAGGAGGTAAAACAAACTTTATGTCAGCGACCACGTCAATAATTAGTGAGAGCCAAGCACCTCTTCAGGAATATTTACAAATATAATACTTAATATTAAGCGAATTTAAGCAGCTCAGTGTGTCAAGATTAATGTATTAGTAAACATCATGGGTACGATAGGCAGCTTCATCTATGTAAGGGTGATATATAATCTCTACATATTTTGCTGAGTACTAATCCTTTCATATCCCTTTGAACTCTTGGGTGCAAAATACTAATGAGGAGTGTATAGTCAGTTTAAGCATTAATCGCCATCAAAACAAACTTCTGTATAATCAAAGGCCTGACAAACATTATACCACAAAGGTTACGTTAAATAATGCGAGATAATACGCTTGGTACAGCTGCTGACAATACTTCCATTTGTACTTTTGGGGATTTTGAAACGATGGAAAGAAATTCTGAACTATCTGAATCATGATATCTCTAGCCCGTGTTATCTCATTTCAAAGAGGTGGGTACAGACCGACCTATTATAATCAGCAACTATACACCAAGTCAGTAACATGCAATAAGAACAGGTATACTCACAGCTTTCAATCTCAATAATGCACAGTTGTCTGTCCATGGGGAAGTACTGCAGGTTCATGGGACAGGAGGCAGTGATAGTCAATCTGTAGTTAGCCAGGACGCATGGCAGTGTGGGAACCCAAGGCAGGTACAGTAGGTGGTGGTGGTGGTGGTGGTTTGCGGGAGATAATGACGTCGGTGGTGATGGTTAGTGTTGGTGAGAAGGGACCCATGAAGACGGAAGTGATGAGGGGTGACCCAAGAGGCAGCAGAGTTGTGTGTGACGGTGGAAAATGTTGTGGTCACGGTATAGTTGTTGTTGTTGTTGGTGGTGGTGGTTGTGGTGGTCGAGTTGATCAGCGATGGGCAGGAGTAACACCCACAAAGTAGCAATAGAGGGAAGACAGAGCATCTTTGGGTTAATACATGGTATACAGGCACCCTCAGTTATACCCGAGAGCAGAATAAAGATTCTACTGACAGAGATAAAGTTGTTGAACTTGGTAAACAGTTGAAAACTGCCACAAAAATTATATTGAATGTTGAAGTTATCTCTATCGGACATTAAAATATAATTCTTACTTGTTTAAAAATGTCAATTCCATGAAAATATTGTGAAAATGAATTACTATTTCGGTACATACCGGATAATTTTACTGAAGGTTTCAAACTACAAGACATTAGTTTAATTAATTCTGATTACACATATAGTTATAAAAATGCATATATTATAAAAACACGTACACTGAAAGCCACTTGGGCGTCACCTGCATAGAGAAAATGGCAACACCAGACACAGTTATAGATGATTAAATCTACAAAAAACATTACAAGTCATGGAAGAACATGAGCGTGGGAGGTTCATAACATTTTATATTATATCTTATTATATATTATTAATTTAGTTTAATGAAGTTTATTAACTTTAACGAATGAAAACGGTAAATATTAATGCAATAATGAGTCTTTATTTACTTGATGAATCACACAGAGTAGCACATTAATTAATTAAGAGAGTAACTAAACCAGATACTGAAACCAGATGCTGTTCATGAAAGCAATTAACATTATCTACAATATACACTGATAATTAATTAAGATAATATAGAGAAAATCAACAATCCTTTGAGTTCAGAAGGCAAGACAAACAACACATGGGCGTCAGTGGGATTCTCAAGCGACGGTCCACTAAACACATACACACACACACACACACACACACATACAACTGCTCATCATAACAATATAGATATAAAGACACAGGATTCAAGACACCATCAGGGGGTATATATGCTATGATAATTATAAGGTCCGGCAAAGTGGAGAGGCAACTGATTCAACCAACATGTGCCAAAGTAACAACAACAACAACAACAACAACAACACAGCCCCCTCATCCCTCCATAGCTTGCATGGGAGGGGGGGGGAGGGTCGTTTTGTTTTGTAGCACATGTTGGAGGAACCGGTAGATAGCCACCACTAACAACAACAACAACAACACCAACACCCACAACACCAAAAAAATAATAATAATAATATTAATAACTTGCCGCCTACATTATCACACACACACACACCCTCGTTCATGAATTGGAAGACCACCAGTACATTATTACTAACATTAACACTTACCTGATATTTTGTGAGGCGACTAAAGTACTCTACCTGTTACAATGTAGGAAGGAGGGGGTCGCTGGTTTACAAGGCTATAATTATTTACTTTGTTGTTTGTTGGCTCAGCTTGGCCTAGTAACAAGAGCAACCAGGTACTTGTGACCACCCTGATACCTTTTTTATACTGTGCAGTCACGATCAAAAGTTCTGCATCAGGGGAATGAAAACGAGCCATTATTTCACTAACTCTTATGAACTAATTTTACATGGACCAACAACAGCTAAAGTTTCGAATAATTTTTAGTGGTCGTTTCATTCGAGGTGTAGCAGGATTATTTGGGCGTGACTGTACGGCATTTCGTTCACCGTGTCAATGTGTCCCGTAATATTAGGACATACAGGGATTAAGCGATGACGATGACTATTACGATGGCTGCACAGTCATGGTATACAATGAACAATAGTATTTGCCATCCTCTCATTTTGGTCAGAGAAATACTGAGGGGAACTTGACTGCTTAGCAACTGTTCCTTCCTTATTTCGATGTTGCCATAATAATCAACAGGGTGAAGATATTATCAGGGTTGTTACGTGTACAACTGGCTGCTACTGTACTTTACCTCGCCTTGCCTTCCTTCCTTCACTCTCTTATTCTTACTTTAAAAATTCTACATGGTTTCCAAACTCTTTTTCACGTGTTTAGGCTGAAGGGATTGACAGTCCTGGAATTCCTTTAACGTTCAGTGTTACATTCTCACAAAATAGAAAAGCGTGGCACTATTATTATTTTGTTAACTAATGTCAATCAACAACAAGGGGGATGGTAATGAATGGGAGGTACATGAGGAACTACTGTACATGGCCAAATCCATACGTGTTTATTATTAATACTGCATTCAAATTAATACTACTGTCAACTATCAATACTACTACTACTACTTGAATTACTACGGCTGCTACTACTACTACTACGACCTTTAGTGCTATTGCCATGTCATTTTTTCACTGGAAGTTACACTTGATGTAAAAGGAAATTCCTGAAACAATTATACACAAATGGCACGACTTTACACTAACAAATATACATATACACTGTATAATATAACCCCTTAGTCGTATGAAATATGACTGGAACAATACAATTCACAAAGTTAGGCATATGATATAGAGAAAATGGTCCCAGACGAAGGTAGGTAGGAATGAAGGAAGGAAGGAAGGGAAGGAAAGCACACACTTACGAGTCTACACTATACTGTACCTGAAGATGACATAAGTAATCTTGAAGGAACATTGAACTAAAATCACTGAACAAAAGGGAGCCGAAGAAGGGAACATTGTCTATCCCCAATGACCCATCAAAATGTACAGTGCAAAAGTGTGGTTTGGAACTGAGAGTAAGCTATGATTTTCCTTCTCCCTTTTCCTCATATAATTTTCGCCGGCTTGGCTACAAGAAATGGGAAAGGTATACTAACAATATTCATAAAAAGGCACAGTCTGGATGGTATAGGTTAAAACAGGTGGAACGTGCATTTTACCACAAAGATCACGGAGGGGTAAAAGAGACCACGGATAACAGGGGAGCCAAAGTTGCGTAGCTCATAACAGTACACTGACTGGGGTCGCAATCACCATACACCCGTGCTTACTGTCCGTCTCCAGCACACATTATTATACACTGTTTACTAATTAAAAAAAAAAAAAAAAAAAAAAAAAAAAAACGCAAATTTTACTGTCCATAATGAAACGAACACAATTTTTTTTTTTCTGTAATACATCCAACACAAACTTCTCTGTCTATAATGAAGTGAATCCCTTTTCAGAAGAGTGTCAAGGCGAGTAACCACTTAAAATTGAAATCATGTTACATTAATTTTATTCTGAAGGAGTGTGTCCAGAAGGTTAGTAGTGGAGGGACGTGTGTGTGTGTGTGTGTGTGTGTGTGTGATTGGCAGCAAAAACAAACTCTTGTCTTCCCTGACCGACCGCATCACATAAACATATACTAATTCTCTATGTTTAATTTTTACTACTGGATGAGACGGACTGAGCAAGGACGAGTGTATTGAGGACGAGGGAAGGAGCAGCTCGAGCAGGGGTCTATAGGAGGGTATAAGGGTGGGGGGTTGGGTTTGGGGTTGGGTACTCCCTAATAATATGTATTGTGTTGTTAGTCTTGCTTTATTTTCATCGGCTCCCTCAATATACATGGTAAGATATTAAGGATGCTATCGTGCTGCTTGGAATATGATTATCTGATGTGTGTGTACATGTGTGTGTGTGTGTGTGTGTGTTAAAAGTTTTGGCACGTCTACTACTTTAACTAAGTTCTATTCTTTCTTTAAAAAATGTGTGTGACGTCATCCCTGGATAAAATGTCAACATTTACTGTGCCATCCCTAAAGAAAGTTGACTGTTGCCCTCTCTACCTTGAAAATATGTGCGGTGTCATTTCTAGGCATTATGTAAGTGATATGCGTGTGTTATAAATTCTAAGTAACATGTTTGTGGAGTCAACTAGGGATATCATTACCTCCCCGCTACAGCTTACACCTCGTACGAGATGAAGAGAGTGGGGAGGGAAGTTGGTTATGGGGACTGAGGTAGTGGGATGGATGAGGGTAGGGTGGAGCTACGTTTCCCTGGCTCCACACCATCTTACCTGATACTCCGCAACACTTTGCCCTGCTTGGTGATTCTGAGCATCTCATTAGAGGTGGTGGCCGTGTGAAAATAGGATTTCTTCTCATTGGCAAAAAAGGTGTCTGGAACCCAAATTTTCTTGAGGTACTCCGACCCCACTGTCAGTTCGTCCAGACCCCCTCGGCCGGGGAAGGACAGCCGGGGGTCGGTCCAGTGTTGGCGGAAATAAAAGTCGAGAGTAAAGTCCTGAAGATCGGGGAAGAAAAACAAAAGCAAGTGTAAGCTGAGGTTCCCAAGAGGTGCATATAGGTGTCGTGTTTCCTTTCTCTTAATTAAGAACAAAAGCTGAGAGTTGCTTTGGTCTACATTTATTCTCTTTGTGTTTTATCTTTTAAAAATCAAGTTTGATGGTAACTGTTGGTCAGAAAGTAGACATGAGTCGAGACGGTCAGAGTGAGGTGCAGGCAGTCACCCAGGCGCATCATCAGCCACACTGTGAGAGAGGCAGGTGAAGGCAGAAGTAAGACATCAGACAAATGGAAAGTCACACAAGAAAACATCACACAGATCTGAAGGAAGAGGACGGAAGGCTCTCTGCTGGCGAGAGGCGGACTGGACATTCAGTAAAAAAAAGAAGTGGTGAGGTAAGAGTGGGTAGTGGGTAGTGGTTGGTGGTAGTGGTTGGTGGTAGGGGCCTGTGTTGTGGTGGGGACCACTCCCACCTCCACACTCACCAACCCTCTTATTAACATTATTAGTATTTAACATACTAGCAAACTGGTTGTGAAACCAGTTTTTATGCTGGAGTAAATACTCTTGGAGTTTAAAACATGTCGCTACATCGGAACAGCAGAAAATGATTTTGAAAATAATCATGGAATAAATACAAATCTAGTGTCAACAGCAATGAAATTTTCCCCTGAAACACTGGGAAATACAATATCCAATAAATACAAAGTAGTCTAACTTTGATCTGATTTGGGACACTCACATTCATTTGCAAATATGAAACACAGAGAAAATGACAATGTGAATATAAGAACCATATTAATTATTAGGTGGAGGAAATGGATGGAGGAAAAGGAGGACGTCGCTCCTGAAGCCTGCTGCTGTTCTGATGATGGGGTGGGTTGGTGAGGCGGGGGCGGCAGGGGGGGTCCAACCTCCACGAAGAGAGACGTTTCAGCGGAGCGTGGTGTGCAACTCAAGTCACACGGGGTAAAGTTGAGGAAGGAGAGAGAGATAGAAGACTGACAGGGTACAAACAAGACAAGGAAGTGAAAGTAACTTATGATACAAAACAAGAAGTAAGGGAAATAAATGTAACTTATGATACAAAACAAGAAGTAAGGGAAATAAAAGTAACTTATGATACAAAACAAGAAGTAAGGGAAATAAAAGTAAACTCCTCTTATATTATACATTAAAGTAAGAATGACAAAATATTGATAAAGGAAAATAATTGTAACTCTTATAACAATATCAATACACAAATAAATAAATTATAATTATATACAATAAATAATAGTAATTTTTATATTATCAACACAATGAAAGAGTGAATAAAAAAAATCTAAATGAGAAAGGAATTTAAAGATACAATCGTTTAGAAAATAATTAATATGTGAAATAATCAATCAAAACTCAAAACAATATGACAAAGTAACAGATAAACTAACAATATGATAATAATAATAATGATAATAATAATAATAATAATAAAAATAATAATAATAATAATAAAAATAATAATAATAATAATAACAATAACAATAATAATAATAATAATAATAATAATAATAATAATAATAATAATGATAATAATAATAATAATAATAACAATAATAGTACACAACACCAACAGTAAAGGAAGTGAACTAATAAGTGCTAAGAATACAGTGTCGTGATGAGAACAGCAGCTTCAGTCATTGAGGAAGTGTTTATTCAGTCAATCTCATCACCAACACTAAGTATTACTCAGGCTGGAAAGACAGACAGAGAAAGAAGTGTTTAAGAGTGTCTCAGTGTGTGTGTGTGTGTGTCTCAGTGTGTGCGTGTGTGTGTCTCAGTGTGTATGTGTGTGTGTGTGTGTGTGTGTGTGTGTGTGTCAGTGTGTGTGTGTGTGTGTACAGATATCAAACACAAATGCTGGGATCCACTCGTCCGTCTGAAAATGTGGAAAAAATAAAAGATGAGGGAAGTTTACAGCATCAACAGTTTCTTTTTTTTTTTTTAGTCCTGGGCACAATATCATCATCATCTCCTCGCTTGCTGTCAACCTCCAACTTCATGTGCAGTATATGTATAATATATGTATATATAAACTTGGTCAATGTTTATAGGTATGCGATATACATGTACATCGTTTTTTTTATTTTTATGTTTTTATATATATTTTATATTTGAGAAATTGGGAAGGGGAGGTGACTGTTTTGTTTCTCTAGTACTGAGTGTGGATATCATTTCCCCGGTTAGTTGTAAACAGAAACTGGGATAATGACTATTGATTGACCGAACAAGTGTCTTTGACAGCATGGTGGTGGTGGTGGTGGTGGCAGGAGAGAAGGACATAGGGGGGGGGAGGGAGTGGGAAGTGGAGGGAAGGGAGTGGAGGCTTCTGTAGCAGTCAGAATCCTTTTTATACTTTACATTAAATTCTCTCTCTCTATAAACATTACATAGAATCCTCTTTTTTCATTGCATTTTATATTTTTTAGTAATTTTTATCATCACTCTATAAACATTACATAGAATCCTCTTTTCATTGCATTTTATATTTTTTTAGTAATTTTTATCATCATCATCATCACCGCTGGAGTGAACGTTTCCATGAGCGAGCGAGTTGACGCTGATTGCTACAGTATCTTTTATATATATATTTTTATCCAGTGATTTTTCATGAGGGATATTTAGAACACGATGTATACAGGATAAGGGAACCATCAACACCGTAAAAGGTTTATTTATATGTATGCCGTGTATTTGGGGGTCTAAGTTTCACTATAGATTAAAAAAGTTTGGGGGTTTCTATCGTATGTTTATATATAATAGTTTGCAGTTCTAGTATGATATTATAGTCACACCCTCAACTGCTTCACACATGATAATATTATACAGTGGGCAAGTACACCATTCCAGTGTAATTGTCTCCACTGATAAAACCACCAGGGAAGGAAAGGGGGACAACATGTGGGGGGAAGGAGAACTAACGAGAGTGACGTCTGACTGAGTTTTCTTTCATTTCAAGCGCGACCCAGCATGACTCGCTTCAGCTACTGTCATTCTACTCATTGGATTGGGATCTCAAAAACCATACTAGTCTAGTGGTGGTGGTGGTGGTGGTGGTGATAGTGGTAGTAGTAGTAATAGTTGTAATAGTGGTGGCAGTAGAGGCAGTGATGGTGGTAGTGATGGAGGTGGTATAGGTGTTCTCATGTTGTGCTGTATAGTAAATAAGTTCGTCTCCACAAATGACAAAATCTACTAATGTTAGTAAGAAGTAAACTTATGAAGACCAGGTGTAGGAATTCTTTGACACGGGTGTAGCTTGTTGTAGTAATGCTCTTCACAGCTAACAAATTGAACATGAGTACAGATTACCATACATAATTAATGCATAGTATAGATACTAGTCTGTGGGCAACACTGAACCCCAAAACAAATCATGATAGAGGATTATGAGGCAACTACGAACGAGCCCAGTCACAGAGTATTATTATTATTATTATCATTACACGGGATGAGTAGTGCAGTTAAAGAAATGTATGGGACTCTGGACAAGTTTGAAGCCTTAGTTAAGTACAGTTCTTCACTCGGCACGCTTCTCTGTTAAGGTGACGCACTTGCAGCACTACACGCGCCTTGGTTGGAGGGACACAGAAGCAAGAAGCGGGGGATTTGTACTTGATGATAATTACGACACACAGTGCAGTCAACTTAGTGGGAACGGCGACAAAATATTCTGGTTTACGGAAGTCATTGGCAGTCCCTCTGTAATAATAAACATAGTGGCCGCCAGATATAACAAACAATGAGGAGCCTCGGATGTCTTTCTCATAATAGAGCAAACGATTTCTCTAAGCAGCGCTACGAAACACAGTCCTCATCTCTTTGGTGCTGCTTCGTCGCATAGCTTGGAGAAGTCAGCTACCTCAACTTTGTCAACATACCGGGTAGTCATAGTCCTTGTAAGCAAGAACACTTTGTCGCAGCTTCTACTTGGTTAACTGTTACTGAGGACTTAAGGTTAGTGACTCGGAGCCTAGGCCGCCATCAAGCCTGGGGAAGAGGGTATAGCTTACTGACTGGGTAAACACGACCGTGGGATTAATACGCAAAGTGCAGATAAAGACCAGTTGTAAATATAACTTGTTCAATATGACCGAGGCGGTGGTGGTTCAACTGTAAGAATAGTGAGGTTTTCTTAAAAGGGACGAGTGACATTGGTGGGGAAGGAGGAAGGGGAAATCTGAGTCAGCTACGGAGATGCTGTATGAAAGAACGAGTATTGGCATTTTGTCTTTAATAGGTTGAATTGTAAGAGGAGGGGAGGGAGAGATGAATCACTGTAATTATAAAGGGATAGAGGAAGGAAGGAAGGAAGGAAGGAGGGACGGAGGGAGGGAGTTAACAACTTATTGCCGTACCTTTGGTTGGCCGGGTGAGTGAGTAAGTGAGGGGCAATTCTTGGCAGGTTCCTCTCCACGTTCAGAGGGAGAGGCGTGGTAGGACATTACGGGGAAGGGGGGAATTTTAAGGTGTGTTTCATGTTGAAGCCATACTGAAGGTAACTGATTTCTTCAAACTGTGCCACGAAACAGAACCAATACTGAGGAAGGCTGTTTAGTGACATATTTTGGAGGAGTCAGTAGCCTATTGTTGGCCAACATTATCTTTGGTCCCTTCAAAAGGTTCTATGGGAGGGTAGGGGCCATGGATGATACTAGATTCTACTGGTACACTGGACGAGTGAGATTTGAGGGTCAGGAAGGAGAAGTGTGCACTGCTGTGATGTAGTGAAGCCAGGCATGACACTTGCTCCAAAGAGACAGAGACAGGGGAAGATTCATGTTCACTCGGAAGGAAGGTGAAGGGTGAAGACAGTCTGGGACTAAACCATGTCAGGATAAGATAGATTTCTCAAGAAAGAAAGAGAAGCATATCTGATAAGTTGCAAAGAAAATAACAATGGAAGGTGCTACACACTGGTGACTCAAGGGGTCAGAAGGAGTGCTTGACCCATGCCGTGTGAACAATGAATGGTTTGGTCGGTCGGTGGAAACACGAGTATCCGGGTGAGGCAGAGAGACAGCCACACCCTTTATGCTCACCACAGCAAACCGCGCCAGGTAGAGTCACACAGAATTCAAAAGACAGGCAAGGAAGAACCTCCGGATAGCGGCTCACAAGTCCACGGGCTCTGGTTCTAGGCAGGCCTGGGAGCCCAACAGTTACCATGGTGGAGCGACACGTCCTTTGGGGTAGGTGGGTTGGGATGGGATAGGATCAGGGACTGGAAGGGTTTTTGTTTGTTTCTCTGAGGGATACTTGGTTGACGGATGGAGATGGAGTGGGGGTGGGGGTGGGGGTGAGGGTGTAGGGAAGGGGACTGTTTGATTGGGATCGTTATTACAATTGGGATCGAAATTACTGTTTTTGACAAGTGTCTCTCGCGGAAAAAATGGTTAGGTAAACTTGGGTTCTGCCGGTAGAGAGTCACAGGAGACACCGATTAAGAAGGAGGAAAAAATAAGAGAGAGACAAGGGTCCCATTTGACGATAGCAAAATAAAGTATCTTTCTCTCTCTCTCTTCTTTCTGGACCACAATACAGATGGGCACATATGGTAGTAAGCGTAGTTATTATTATATGAAAGGGAAGATAATGAATCAATAATTTTAAGCACACTGACTTTTCTAAAGGGTGAGCTGAAGACCAGAAAGTGTTATTAAAATTATTGAATAGTTAATAATATACGAGAAAAAAAAAGGTGGTTAGGAGGGTAGGAATAAAGGAAGGGGGTGAAGTAAGGTTGTGTGTGGTACCACTGGCGTCCCACTAATTTCAATGCTCAGAATTGGAACCATTTTTGTCTCTGGTCGCCAATGACGTCGTCCCAACTCTTGCTTTCTAGACTTTCCTTCTCCAACTCCTCCTCCTCCTACCCCTCCTCTATTATTCCTCTACGGACTGAGAGGAGAGGAGGGAGAAAGAGCGACGCAGACTGTATGTTAGTTACCTTATACTCCTTAAGACATTGCCATAGGATGAGATGCGCAAGAGCTCGTTATTGGTGGTGGCCGTGTGGTAGTAGGCGCGTTTTTCGTTAGGGAAGAAGGTGTCCGGCACCCAAATTTTGTTGGTGTAGTCTGTACTCACTTGGATCTCGTTCAGACCTTTATACCCCCTGAAATCTAACCGTGGATCGGTCCAGTATTGCCGAAAATAGAAATCCATTGTGAAATCCTGCAGAGCAAAAAGAGAGAAACAAAGATGTAATGAATAGTTCTGTATAGAGATTGTTTGCTTTGTTGTTGGTGATTGTGCTATCTGGTGTTGTAATAGTAGCCTTTTCTTTTATCAATGGGAGTAAGCAAATGCCTTACAGGTAACGAGAGAATAAGTTTTAAAAGCCCTGGGTGTCACTAACTCTTTGTCCCTCCTATAAACACCTGTACAAACCTAATTCATAATATATAACCCAGGCTAAGAGACTGAAGTGGAGTAAAAGTTATCAGTTATTTTGGTAAGAGGGTTCACTGTATTTATGTTTATTCAGATTAACGAAACTCGATGCAAAAATCCTCTGTTCGTTAATAATAAAATAACAAACAGCAAACCATCCTAATATCAAGGATAATTTTTCGTCTCTCCACTTCACTCGTCCTGGTTGGGGTAAAAATTATGGATTCCGCCTGCAGTGAAAGGGTGTGTGTCACTAATTATGTGCTGAGTTTGGGCCTGAGTGGGCGTGGGCGTGGGCGTGTCTGACTGTGTGTACGGGTGTTTCACTGTAAGACAAGAGCTACACGTCTGGCAGCAGTAATAAAAAAACAAGATCAAGGGAGATTTTTTTTCTTCTATATATTCTGTATAAACCTAGTTTTTGTTAGCCAAGCCAAGCTCAGCATGAGTTTTTAAACAGCAACAGAGATACTTTCTTAATGTATTTGTTTGTATGCGTAACCTGTCTTCAAGGTAGAATTCTATCCTTTGTTGATAATTTGATTTCCCTACATTGAAAGCTTCCTCCATTTGGCCTTCATGCTTACTACTGGTGAAAACTGGCGAGGAGTGAAGCGTCTAGCGCAGCTCCAGGATGCAAAACTTAAATAATAAGAAATAAAATGAGTATTTAAAAATTCAACTTGCATATCCGTGCTAAGAGGGAAATGACCATGATGATCGTGGTCTAAAAGCATTGTGGTGTAACACTGTTGTGTGTTGAACACCTTCCGTGGAACCACATGGTACGCTTTAACGAGCTCTTCGATAGGGCTGAAGTATTATATAGTAGAATTATGCAGAGGAATGGATAAAGCAAGGATATAAAGGTGAGCTTTAAGAGATTAGTAAAAGAATGGGATATTTTTGTAGAAAGCATGGGATAAGGATGAGATTACGGATCACATTCCAGAAGTGTCACTGCTACCCGAAGCTTCGTAATGTGGTCAAGATATAAGAATCTCAGTTGATGGCCTGAAGCCATTGGAAATTAATTACATTTGCAATATCTTGTACATACATTTAAAACAGTTAACCCATTATAATTCATTTACATATTGAGACAATGAATTTGATGAACAACAAATTTGTATAATAAAATACCTGGTATTAAAAAAAATAAAAACATAATTATGCAAATCTGAGGATACGAGAGCTTCAGGCAGATCACTCAGCCTTCTTCACACCAAAGGACACAATCAGCCACATATTGTAGTATTTCTGTCCCATCATTTCCATCAAGACTAAATCGGACCAGAAGAGTCCACTGCATTACTTCACAGTCAGAGAGAGTCGTTCCTACTGTCTCACCGGATTGTGTCGGATTCCTCTCTCGTCAGTTTATATGAGGC
Organism: Petrolisthes manimaculis; assembly: GCA_034508575.1. Taxonomy (NCBI): domain Eukaryota; kingdom Metazoa; phylum Arthropoda; class Malacostraca; order Decapoda; family Porcellanidae; genus Petrolisthes; species Petrolisthes manimaculis. Next base: position 39,026 of record JAWZYT010003180.1, on the reverse strand, counting down.
TGGAATTATGGGAACAGTGTGATTTTAGCCTTGGTGTGAAGAGGTCTTAGGGGTGACGATGTTGTAGAATGGAACCCCTCAAGATACAGACAGACAGACAAGGGTCGGGAACCAGAGAAGGAGACAGTCAGCTAGCTGCCTCGGCCACACACTCACACACCAACTACTGTGGAAAAACAAATAAAACTAAAGAAAAATATGTTTGCGATTCGGTCATAATGATGCGAACACATTAATCAAACAGTCTTTTCATTAATTATTAGTACGCCATAAAGTTAAAAATAAAAAATAAAAAAAAAAATAATAATAATAATAATAATGATAAAAAAAATCGACTTACCGTAACACATCATACAAAAATACTAGGAATAAATCCGACTCATAACGGAGAGAGTACAAAATGACTCATATATTTTTTTTTTCGCGGAACTGTAAAAAGATTAAAACGGAAAGTGTTAATCTTCGTAAAATATATATACAAAAACAGGTCGTCAGATAAATTGTGTTGCACAGGAAAAGTTCGCAAAAAAAAAAAAGAAAAAAAAAAAAAAAAAAAAAAAAAAAAGATTAAATGATTGCAATAACTGAAACAAATAATATCTTGTCATTGTTGCTCAGTTGCCATCACGATCAAAAGTTCCTCCCTCTTTATATTATGGTACACCAGTAATACTATTTTTTTTTTAATCAGCCCATAAATGTATCTTGTGATATGTTGTATATATGTATGAAAATCCCCCTTGGCCCCATATCTATTACTACGATGGTGGCCTGTACGATGGCTAATTATGGTGTGTGAGAAGCCATCGTGTACACCTCGTCTATGACCTATCAATCATGCATAAGGCCTCCGGGGTATATATATATAATTATAACAAGCTTCAAAAAATCATGCTATGCAGTTCCTATCATGCTTGTTGGAAGTACTTCAGTGATGTGTCAAAAAAGTTTCTGCAAGACCCGCGAGCAAATTTTGCATCATAATGATAATATATATATAATCAACATTGTAGTTAGTAGTTCTTTCCCAATCCTAAAATTTGGAAACTATTTATGGAATGCATGTCAACTATGCTGATATGCAACTTTTATCATTTTTTTTTGGCTTAAGTTATGTATGTGTGATTGAAGCGAACTTCTGCTGACGGCTGTACAGTTGCCTCCACTCTCGTCTTTACCATCTATACTACCACTACCCATCTTCACTTTCCGCTGGGTTCAAACACTGGGAGTCTTGACCTTCGTATTTTAAGCCAAACTCGAGTTATTGATAAGCGACGTGAAGGGAAGATTGGCCAAGTCTTATAGGTGATATCAGCGAGAGGTGAGACAACTGTTCAGCCAAACACAGAAGTCGAGTCCGTTGCCATCAGAAACAAATATAATCTCTTGCCTTGTGTTGCGGTATCTGTCACGGTTTCATCTCCAAATCATGATAAAGTACTATAATTATGATCACCTTCGAGTTCCTAAGATTGTCCTATTTCGTATTGAAAATATATATAAATAAAATACTTCATTAAAACCCAAGTAATTATGAGGACCTTTTGTGGCAATGGACACGACCTATATTTCTGACTGTACCTGGATATACGTCGGGAAGAGTTTTGACCATGATAGTAATTGGGACGTGAGGTCAGAAAACGTCTATCTTGGGTAAAGGGCCGCTGACTTTCTTCTCAAGGTGATGGGTGTGGTCTGGGCAGGTAGCCATAAAGATATTAATTAATGCCTTGGTTTCTATGTTACTCTTTAGAGGAGGGAGGATTCTCATTCGCAATTCATCTCTAAAACATAATTATGATTGTAAAGCAACGGTATTAATAATTTAACTATTTCGTTTAAGACAGTGAACATGTATTTCAGTGACTTTGGCCAAATAGGATCATTATTGGTAGAAGGTCACACAGGTTACTCAAACAGAGAAAGGGTTATTCTACAAGACTTTTTTGGAAACAGGTTCCATAGATTTCAATAACTTTATGATTACCGGCCCTGGTGGCCCGCTGCTGTCTGTATGGCGGGTGAAGGGCGGGGCGGGACGGGACGGGGCAGGGCGGGGCAGGGCAAGGGGCTGGGGCGGGGTTGCAACTGACTACTAACGAAGGACTAAAGACCACTAAATCAGGACCACAAAAAGAAGGGTGGGACCAGTGGGACCAGACCATTGTTCAAAGGGGGCGAGACCATTCCATTCGGACCATGATAAAAAAACAAGAGCACTGAATTGTTACACCGAGAATGAAAAACAAAATCAGAAGGCAGGACCATGGATGGATGTGATTACTTAACCATAGGAGCATCACTCATAACATCGCTCGAAAAAACAACAAGAAAGGAAAATATGAAGGAGAGGGACACAGTTTCGGGAACGTGATCACAAAAAACCGGGTTAGGATCACTGGATATAAATGGTTACAACGCTACTCCGGCTGCAGGACCAGTTATTTGTAATTCATGGAGGGTTGTCGGGGTGAGAATACAAAGGGATATGGTGGTGGTGCGACGAAGGCAAAGGGAGAGTTCAGAGCTAATTAAGTTACTGTATGAATGGACGCTTTTGGAACACGTCAAACTAAAAACAATACATGTGTGTTTCACTTAGCACGGTTCTAGTGACGACTTTCGCCCATACATACTTTCTTGCACACTTCCAACTGTATGTATGTAAATATTGGCTTTCGATAGATGCAATATGTACAACAAGAAGTAGATAGATAGCTTACTACAATGGGCCGACGAGACGTTTCGGAGGGGGATACGTTATTGTGGTTTATTTTTTTATACTTACAGAACGTTTAAAATCATAAGCAACCTTTCCTTATCAACAAAAGACAACAACATCCATTCGAGCCACCGTTTGTTTGTGTTGTGCCTAAACAAAACAAAGAGGACATAACTATTACCATTTCCTCAACAATATATTCCTTCCCAACGCACAGGGGAGGTATTTGTGAATATAATGAGTCTAAGTACGGTAGTGAGTGAGGAGGTGCTCGCCTACGTTATAATTGTGATCTCAGGATAATTATTATACTCGTTTTTTTTTTTTCCTTTTTTTTCCCACTTGGCGAAAATGTACCGGCTACCTCATTTAATATTTTGTTTTCTTCAGTGAATCTAATGCAATTCAAGACAAATAACACCAACCTTAATTAACACACCTAAATACTTGTCTGCATTCTATAAACACTATAAAAATCTAGGAGTAACGTGTATCTATATAGGGTTACATTCTTTAGAAAGGAATATAAGTACGGTACATTTTCGCCAGGTTAAAAAAAAAAAAAAAAAAAAAAAAAAAAAAAAAAAAAAAAAAAAAAAAACACCTCCAAAATATCACTATAGTTTAATAATACTGAGGTGGTTCTCAATCAAAAGAGCTACTTAAGTGGGTGCTGGCTTGAGTTAATTTAAGTCATCCTGTGTCATATATTAGAGACTAGTTATTTTTTTAATGTCAAGTCTGGAGAGAGGTATCCTGTATATATAGTGTGTTACTTCGTGTCGCATTTTTAATTAAGGGATGTTCCTCGAATATCTACAGTGAAAAATAATAACTAAATAAAAAGTTCATATATATACTATAATCAAACGTTCACTAGTTGTAGCGATTTGTTCATAGGCGTCTTTATATATCATTTAAAATATACGTTTTTTAGAGGGTGCTAATTATCAAGTTGACGCTGTGATATTTATAATAGTTTCCTTTGTTTTGTTTTGTTTTTCGTAGGGGGTGGGGGGCAGCAATATTGGTTTGTGGTGTGGGGGGGGGGGTCCGGGAGGGGGTGTATGAGTGAGGTGTGAAGGGAGGAGGGGGGGAATGAGTGAGTAGGGGAGGGGGAAGGGGAGGGGGAACAAGGCGAAGGCAGAGTAGTGCTGAGTGCTATTTGATTCCATTAGTTTGGCGTGCGGCTGTATCAACTGTTGTTCTGGTGGTATCAAAAGTATAAACAGTATTTATTATATATATATGGTAGTGGCAGCGGCAGCAACAGTAACAGCAGTAGTAGTATAAGTATATAAGTAGTAGTAATAGTAGTGGTAGTGGTGGTGGTGGTGGTGGTGGTGGTGGTGGTAGTAGTGGTGGTAGTTTTAATTGCAGAGGTAGTGATTTTGTTGTTCTATATAGCATGTCTTTAGTTATTAGCATATGAGGAACAAGGGGAACATGAGGTGGTTTATACCAGGATCGGGTACTGAGGTTAATTAACACTCGTGAATGTCAGTGATCCTTGGCTTCAAAAAAGAGCAGAAATGAAACAATACTTCCAACAACGAAAATGGAAAGAAACTCCATGAAAAAAAAAAAAAAATCTTAAAGTGAACATTGGCCTTACCAAGTTGTTCAAGACAAAGGTTAATCCAAAAACAATAATAAAACCGAGAGGAAGAAAAGACTGGGTAGAGTTGAGTGAGGATGGCGATGGAGAGCAATAAATCAGACCTCGTGAAATTTTAGCCATTTTCACTTCCAGCACCTGTACTTTACATACCTATAGTATATTATTGTGAGAGTTGTTGGTACACTAAATTATAATCAATATCTAATTAGTCAACCAGATGAAAATTGTGTGAAATATATTTGAATTTTCTGAATGAACTTGAGTGAATTTTCTAATGCAATAATCATGCATTCTACTGTATCTAATAATATGTGCACTCACTCCCGGTGAACACGTGGATATACTTCAGCAGGAGTGACGAATTCAGCATTTTTTAAAGTAAAGGTGCCGGATATGAATACAGCCACTATATCAGCCTCAGGTACTTCCAAACCCTTTATGTTACCTTCTGTCAAAATATGGCTGCGTCGAAGTATTAATACATAATTTTCCATGCATGAATGGGTAATCAGTAGTAATATGCCCAGACACTCAGGCTTGAAAATGTATGTTGCTTCCTGCCACATTTTGACAGAATATTTCATAGAAGGAAGGAATTCTCTGAGGCACCTATACAACTACCATGTCCCGGGTAAACAATCAATATAATCCCTCAGGTATAATTTTTTCGCGTTGTAGATTAAACTACCCAAATCCATCATGCACTGACTGGATGACGTCTTGCAAACTGTACACAATCAACACGTGTCTGATGAAGTAGCAGTTGTTGACATATCGTACTATATTACTGAGTTAACTTCCACGTGATACAGACAGAGTTGTCAATCCTCTCCAAGAAATGTGGGTCTGGAGTGAAGTAGATTCGTGACTGACTATAAACAGAGATAGTGTACACAGTCCGTCCCTTCATAACCTTAACGCCAATCACTTTTATACGCATTGAGGAGTCGCATGTTAATACTCGCTAGATTTACAACTCGAGGAGTTATAAAACTGACAACACTAACCGTATCAGGAAGATGAGAAACCTGTTAACGCTATTATTATTATGCACCAAATAACGAGTTGAACTGTGATGGCTCCCCGTGATAATAAATAAGGTCATTATATTAGAGGATTTGCATCAACCTTCTCGACGAGTGAAATGCAAAACTACATAATTGGATATTTCTTTAGATATTATAATCATTCCAGGGAAGTGAGTCTAGTAAATTTGTAAATTCGTCAACGTACAGGGAAATAAGTTAATGAGATTCGTATAGGCGTCATCTTTGGTCGTAATTAGATGTAATAATTTCTTGTATTGAGCGTGGCCTTGTTGAGTCGTCCCATGCGGTTCATACCATGCCATGCAGGATATAAATATAATGAGTTGCGCTGATCTGTTGTAGTCACTGAGCCTATGTTGTGAATGACAGAGGGGAGGGCAGTGTGTGGGTGGTTGTCTCTCTCTCGCTTCTGTCTAGCATAATAATTGTAATACATAATTATATATACAGGCATATGTTATGATTTAGAATATGTTGACACTATTGTAAAATATATATGTGACTAAGGAAATATTGTAATGTAATGGTAGTAAGTAAATTTGGAGAATTTCCAACATGTTTCTTCTGCTCTCATATTTTGACACAAACTTGATACTAATATAAAATACAAATGAGTTTGAAATCTAAAATTTACCTAAAGGATAAATGCTTAAGACTACCTTACTTCTACGTGCAAAGCTACCATACCAGTGTGTGCCTGAGGCCAATAGAAGGCCGGCGCCAGCAAGCAACCCACGTCAGTCTTATTAGGACGTGCCAGGCATACGAGATAACTGGTTTGGCAGCTTAATGGAACCTTAATGCTACCAACATCACATTTAAGAGCAGAGGAGGGATTGGGGGTGGGTGGGGTGGTGGGTAGCAGACACATGAGGTGATCATAACACACACACACACAACAGTTACACCAGCAGGAGGCGACTACAGAGGAATGGTAGATAGGAACTGCAAAGAGGAGTGGGAGGGGAGCACCTGGCAGGCCGTCTTGCGCCAGATGCAGTCTTCTTCACAGACGGAGGGGAGAGTGACTGACTATAGAGCAAGACAATGGAGAGCAGGGAGGGGTGAACACATTAACATGCAAGGGTGGTTGTGACAGACGAGGCGAGGCAAGGAAGGGCATGGCAGGGCACCGTAGGGCAAGGCGGGGCAGGGCCAGGGCAGGGCCAGGGCAGGGCAGGACAGGGCTATAAACTCTAGGCCCCATACACAAAAGCTCTGACAGGGGTGCACACTACTCGAGGTGGGTGGCACATTCTCTCTCAAGCAGACTCACTGGTTTCAAAATATAGGCAAGTACTACGGTGCATACTACTGGTTGAGGCAAGTGCGTACACTGCGTTGCTGGAGACACAAGCGTTTCTGAGAGGTCAACTGCTTGTGTGAGAGGAGGTGTTAGATTCTACATCATAATTTTTTTGGGGGGAGACAGACCATCAAGAAGACTTCTCAATTTCTGTGAAAATTGAGTATAACAAGGCTGATGAAAAAATCTCATACAGTTCATAAGAAGATAAGGTCTTGATGCCATTCACGGCACTTCATATTTGTCGCTAAACCGTACCCATCGATCCCTTTAGTCAATAAGAAGCTAAAGGGCTACGTTATATACCAACATGCACAGGATGGCGAAAGACAGTCGAAGAGGGAAACTAAAAATATATCAAGTCAGGAAAATATTCCAAAATTAATCCAAAAACAACTGATACCGAATGAACTGCCTCAAGGAGAGAAGAGAGAAGCCCTGGATACCTTACATGTGTGGGTGAGGCATGTCCGTGTGTGTGTGTGTGAAGGCGAGGGCAGCTCAGAGGTGGGAAGGTTTCGGAAGGATTGAAAGGAAGGATCAAGGTATTATCATAAGTTTGGAGCCCTCGAAGTGTTTCAGGTTAGACAACGCTAGCAATGTGTGTCCATGTTTGTTGCTACAGATTGGTGAGTTGAGCAGAAATTCATCATCATCATCATCATCAGAGGAAGTCGACGTGCTGGGATTATCTCGACTGGTGAACAAAGTGCGTCTTCTCCACTCACGGACTACACAACAGTGATACCAACAACAACTATACACCGAGAGATCAAAGCGTCGTTGTGGTCCAGCGCTATCTACCCATTGACCAACACTTCCCATACACTTCCATCTTCTGGTCTCAAAGCAGGTGGTTTCAGTTATCCTCATAAACAAATTATTCACACTCAGACATTTTGTATTGGAAGCCAATTAATCTTTCAGACATTACACAGATATTAAGAACTTTTCCTGGGTTAGTTACATAACAGTATTATACGCTTAAGTTTAGAGGCGATTTTACATATTTGTCTATTTAATAATGATTAAAAAATCATGTAATAGTATTGCTTTGTAATTAATGCAAAATTGCCTCACGATTATACAAATAATTACATATTAAGGTTACTTGCGACAGAAACGAATAATACGTGAATTATGGACATTTCGAAATTATTAATGCTAGTTTTAGCTTTAGTTTGTTTAAGTATTCTAATACTAAAATGTAAAAAAAATACATATAAGTAATTATATGGTTAAATGAACATAACGAGTAATACTTTGCTGCCTCTAGGATGTATATAACACAAGGACATAAGGAATATAGTTTCTTAAAATAAACAGTTAACATTAATAATAAGTGAGCGCAGTTAATGAATCAAAAGTGCCTACGTAATCCAAACTTGTCGAGGCAGTGATTTCTACAATACATGTCCAAGTATATTATGTCAAACCAACAACTGTGGTGTGTGTGGGTCAGGCAGGTAGTGTGTCCAGACCAAACATTCTCACACCAGTCATACTTCAGCTCGTGTCCCCACTCCACAATTTCTTTCCGTCTCCAGTGGTCTGCCTCACTAGAGATTAGGATGCCCTGCGTTGACTCGTATCTTGCTTGGAATATATCCTTGTCCCTCATGTTACATACGTTAAAGAAATAAAACTTACATATGGTGCGACGTCTACTGTTGGCTTGTCATACAGAGATAAATATTTCTTTTTTGTCTACATAAGTAGGATTATATTTGAATGAATAAAAAATAGCCAGTCTTAGTACGATATCTATTTTCCGCTTTTGAAACTACAGCCAGATGGATAGTTAATTCATTATCTTTGAGGTCCATCATTAGTGGTCACGAACGGTTCGCATCAACTATCTATCATACAAGCAAATGATATAAATTTTCATATAAAAACTCCGATATACTGTAATATAATAAAACTACGCACGGAACTTGATACGCAATCTCCATTATAAAGAATAAAAAACACGAAGGAAGAAGCCTTCAGACTGGAAGCCCAGAATGCCAGAAATTTGTAACGATTTATGGTTGGGTGAGATGTGTGAGAGTTGGGTTGGTTGTGTGTCAGGGTGCCGCCTGCAAAACGAGGCCTCAGTCAGATTTCACCAATTACCCTCCACAGACTTAATGTAAGCCTAATTTTATATTCTTTATCAATCACTAGAAAAATATTTTGACACAAACTTTGAAAACCAATAAAATCTGTCAATATATATATATATATATATATATATATATATATATATATATATATATATATATATATATATATATATATATATATATATATATATATATATATATATATATATATATATATATATAAACAAATAACTGTTCTGGAGTAGAGAGGTGTCAACTCATACTTTGATTTACAATACTTGAAGCCTCATTTAGCATTGATGGGTACCATGTGTAATTAAGTTCGGAAGTGTTGTTGTTGCTATGATGTGTTGCAATATGAGTGACACACATAGTGTTGTGTCTATCATAGCAGATGAAGGGCAGTACAGGCGAGTGGAATGAGTCCGTTAATATTCATTAGAGTTGTTAGTGTCTGCTTCTGTTTAAAATGCTGAGAATGAAGTTGGCTGTGGCTATTATTTAACTAACTACCTGATTGCTTGGGCTTTTCTCATAATATGAGATGTCTGATTTAGTGTATGAATTATTATTTATTTTACTACATATTGTAATATAGTGTAATTGTGTAAGTAATTTGCCGTGTTATGATTAAAACAGACGAAAATTGACTTAGTTTGTAGTGGTGATGGAAGTTATATGACTGATGATTCACGAGTTCATTAGAACTAATAACAAGAATATTGTAATTACTATTATTTTTTAAAAACAAAGCTATGATATACTAATGAATTAAGATAATGTTCACATTAAATTAAAATGCTTAATTACATCAAGTAACATATATTAATTAAAAGATGGACTGCAATTATAATACTATAGAAGCAAATGATAAGTGATGACAAAATCTGCATGACTTGTATGAATGAACCAATATTTTACAACATCCGGAGTACCGACACCCGAGGCCAAACCCAAAACACTTACTTATCAACACTCTACTTAATGAACGACCTCACATAAATAATAATTAAGGCGATTTTATTTTATGAACTACTGATTCCACCAAACTTAACCATGCAGGAAACAGATCATTTGAGGATTCGACCGAGTAGGGGATCTGTTTGGTAGCATCTCTTTGGAGGAATCAATACACCATCAATTACCAAGACACATAGAGACACCCCTTGACGGATTACTTGTAGAGGGATATCGGTTCGCACTCCGAATGTTTTAAAAATTGGCCGTGTATGTATGTAGGTAATGAGTGGGTGGGTGGGTGTGATGGGTGTGGGTTTTGTAGGTCATGAGTGAGTGGGTGTGATGGGTGTGGGTGTTGGAGGTAATGAGTGGTTTGGCTGGTGAGTGTCGTGAGTGGGTGTGGGTTTTGTAGGTCATGAGTGGGTGGGTGTGATGGGTGTGGGTTTTGTAGGTCATGAGTGAGTGGGTTGGTTGGTGAGTGTCGTGAGTGGGTGTGGGTGTTATAGGTAATGAATGGGTTGGTTGTGTGTGGATGTGTGTGAGGATGAGTGTGGATGTGAGAGTGGATGTAGGTGAGGGTGTGAATGTGGATTGTATTTTGTTATTGTGGATGTAGAAATGAGTGCGAGTGTGGATGTAGAAATGAGTGTGGATGTGGATGTAGAAATGAGTATGGATATGAATGTGGATCGATTTTTGTGAGTGTGGATGTAGAAATGAGTGTGGGTGTGGATGTAGAAATGAGTGTGGATGTGGATGTAGAAATGAGTGTGGATGTGGATGTAGAAATGAGTGCGGGTGTGGATGTAGAAATGAGTGTGGATCGAATTTTGCGAGTGTGGATGTGGATGTGGATGTGAGTATGGATGTGTAAATGAGTGAGTGAGTGAGTGAATGAGTGAGTGAGTGAGTGTGGGTGGATGGATGGAGCCTGTCGCACCTGAGTCGGTCCATCTTCAGCACCATCGTCAGAATTAGAGGAGCTTGATGACGTCATGGCAGCGGCTCGGCCAGAGTTGGTAGCTGCAGTGAACGACCCTTTCGCCTGCAAAAAGGCACAAACACACCACCAAACATATTTCTGGGTTCTAACCTGACCTCTACTTGGATCCTTCTTATTAGATTTTCTTTTTTTTTCTCACATTTTACTTTAGTAATTCTTTATAGACTAGTTTTATATTTTATCATGACAGTTATTTTTATTCATGTTTTATTAAAAAGAACATTATTATACTGAAACAGTTACTTTACATTATATAGTCCAAGTTGAAAAGTCGTAAGTTTTGGGTACCGTAGTCTCGATGTCCCATTATCAATCATTCATTTGGAATTTTATTTCCAAGTTGAGAAACGTAATTACAAATTTATCGCATTTTTGTGATCTGGTACCAAGAAAGGTACCGTATGTTATGCTGTTAAAACGTAATCTTAAACATTTGGGTAAAAAACCGCAGCCCTATAAAAACTGACTGATATAAAACATAACAATTAAAAAAACTCAATCACCACGATCCAAGAGTGGCGTGTTACACCAACAACGAGACAAGAGAGTAGCGAAAACTTAAGAGCTCATCAACCTGGACCCACACTACCAACAAGGAAGGCCTAGAGATTTTATTTAAGTCTGAGGCTGGACGGGCCCCTGCCAGGCTTACATACATTCATTGAATTAAGCCCACAACAACAATGACTAATATAACTCCTACCCCAACCCAGCCCAGCTCAGCCCAGCCCTTAATCCACATGGCGACCACGATCATTCATTTTTGGGCTTAGAGGTATCGGGCATGACAAGTAAATGATCAGAAAAAAAATATTGAAACAATGAAATATGGGGTAATAATTCGCTCGCTGGCGTATAGTGAGATTCATTCCGTGCATAAAAAAATGAACATGCAGCGATATCTATAAAGATCTCCACTCAACTTGCTAGTCTAGAAATGTAAGGGATCTTGATAATAATAATAATAATAATAATAATAATAATAATAATAATAATAATAATAATAATAAACGTTCAGCAGCCAATAATTAAGTGTGCAAGGCAAACTTTTCTGTTGCTGTTCTGATGAGGGGGTAATAATTATTTAAAAGCACAAGAACAATGAATTAAATGCAACAAATATGCAGATTATTTAATCACAACCAGGTGCACTTAATTAAAGAAGAGTAAAAAAGACTGTAAATATATCAATGAATCAACACTGATAAAGAGAATATTTGCCGCCCTACGTCCTGTTATAGGTGTTGGTTGGCTTGAAACACAAAGATGAGAAGCAACCGCAGAGGAGGGTGTGAGTGAGGCACCAGGTTGTTCCGTAAACCTTTGAGTGGCTATCACGCTAGCACATTATTTCACCTCAGCTTTTATCGTCCCATTCTTTGTTTGTATATATATGATATACTTTTTTTCATCCTATTCTTAAATGGAGTGTTGTAGGACTCTGGTGAATGTGAACAGAGCATGACAACACAAGTCTTTTTCATATTAAAATAATAATAATAATATATAATAATAACACTAATAATAATAACATAGATTTTTGTACTCCATCTTCCATCGACATATTGGAGGGGTTTAGAAGACGACCTCTGTCTGTATGGACCTGGACGGAACAACAAATAAATATTGACCCCGCGTGGTTGGTTGGTTGAATGAATGAAGGACGAAAGGACGGAAAAAACGAAGAACAAAACAATGTGCTAGTGTGATGAGTCGTTGAGTGTGCCGGTAGGTGAACCTCTACCACGTGAGGTTTGGTCTGTGTGAGCGCCAGAGTATATAGGATATATATATATATCTTCATGTCATCAGCGGAGAGGGCAAGATGATGAATAGGTCGGTATATATATATCGGGTTGCTTTAGCTCGAGCAGCAACCTTACAACAGCAGGAACAGCAGAAGTGTTGGTGGCAGCAGCGGTAGCCCCAGCAGCAGCAGCAGCAGCAGCAGTGGAGGTAGGTAAGTGATAGCAGTAGTAGTAGTAGTAGTAGTAGTAATGAAGGAGTAGAAGTTGTGTAGTAATAGCAGGAGTAGAAGTAGAGTTTGTGTAGTAGTAGTAGTAGTAATAGCGGAAGTAGGAGTAGTGTAGTAGTAGTAGTACGAGTACTAGGAGTAGAAGTACTAGGAGCATTATATAATCAGTAGTAATAGTAATGGTAGTGGTGAGTAGTAGTAGAAGTAGAAATAGTAGTAGGAAAACTAGTCTTCGTCGTTCACCAATAGTTAACAATAATGACAGTAATTAATAGTCTGAGAAGACTGTTGAGCAGTAGTAATGAAGTCTTAGTAAAAACAGAGTACTTATTACTTGAGTAGTAGCAGTAGTAGTAGTAGTATCACGAGTAGTCGTAGTAGTAGTAGTAGTAGTTATAATTATACGAGTAGTAGTAGTAGTAGTAGTAGTAGTAGTAGCACGAGGAGTAGTAGTAGTAGTAGTGGTAGTAGTAGTGGTAGTAGTAGTAGTAGTAGTAGTAGTAGTAGTAGTAGTAGTAGTAGTAGTAGTAGTAGTAGTAGTAGTAGTAGTAGTAGTAACTGGTATCGTGTGTTTTTGGTTTGTAGTGGTTATTAATTTACAAGTGGTATAGTTGCAAATGGTGACTGACTATAGCAATTGATAGAGATGTAGGAAATAACAAGAGAAACAGTTGTAACATGAATTCATATCTTTGAGTTGTAAAAAGTTTCGTAAAAGAGTTGTACTCGTATGTCAAAAAAATTAAATGTAGTATTGTTGTAACTTGTGTTTTTTAAGTGAAGCAGGAGGAGAGTAGGATTAGTAATAGAAGTAGTTGTAGTAGTAATAGTAGTCTCAGTCGTAGTGGTGGTGGTAATAGTAGAAATAGTAGTAGTAGTAGTAATAGAAGTAGTAGTAGTAGTAGTAATAAGAGAAGTAGTAATAGGAGAAGTAGTAATAGTAGTAGTAGTAGTAGCGGTGTGGTAGTAGGAGTAGTAGTAATAGGAGAAATATTAGTGGTAGTAGAAGCGGTGTCGTAGTAGGAGTAGTATTAGTAGTAGCAGCGGTGTGGTGATAATAGTAGTAGTAGCGGTGGTGGTGGTAGTAGTAGTAGTAGTAGCGGTGTGGTAGTAGTAGTAGTAGCGGTGTGTTAGTAGTAGTAGTAGCAGTGTGGTAGTAGTTGTAGCAGCAGCTAGTGTTAGGAGTAGGAGTAATAGTAGTAGTAGTGTTGGTAGTAAAAGTAGTAGTAGTAGTATGGTGTAAGCAGCGATAACAGTGTTTCAGGAACACAGCAGTAAGAGTGGAACAGGCTGGAGCAATTAGCAAGAATGATTACAGTAGTAGTAGTAATAGTAGTAGTAGTAGTAGCAGTGGTAGTAGTAGTAGCAGCAGCAAAAAAAATATAAAAAAAATACTGGGGTGACTGAAGGTTGTGAAGGTACAGTAGTGGTAGTAGTGACAGTAATAGTAGTAGTAGTAGTAGTAGTAGTAATAGTATTAGCTATGGCCACCCGGAGTACAGAGTTGGGCCTGGCAGTAGGGAAGGACAGGACAGGTAAAGGGATGAGCGTCGGTCGGGTTTTCCGCACATAGACATTTTCAGCAGAAGCGAGAGATGATGGAACTGTTTATAGGGTAAGCCGAGAGGGGGGTATTTCGTTTTCAATCTATATGCATTTTTTTTTCTTTCATGAGTTGATTAATAAAAGGGGGGAGATACTTGATTTTTAAGACAAATAACTGCTTATTTAGACGGAGATGGGCACAATACTGCAATATTTACCAAGTGAAATGTCACTTTGATTAGCAACAGAAGAGTTGAATCATCATATACTTTTTTTGTTATTATTATTATTTTAAGTTGAACCGGTCGTGCTTTTACAGAGAAGGCAGCCTGAAGAATGTCTATGCTCTTTAAGTTTCTCATGAGTCGCAAAATGTGTGAGTCTACTGGAAAAAGCTCTTAAATAGTCGGTGATTATTCGTGGAAAAAAAATAAACAAAAGTGAGTTTGCTACGTCGACTAAACTAGCAAGAAGTGTACCTATGGATGCCTGACTCTGCATGAGAGATCAGAGTGAGCGCTATGGAGTTCTTGCAACAGAAATGTACGGTGCTCTAAAAGTAAACCACTTGCTGCTAGAAAATTCATCATACCTTCCGACACAGACCCACGTGTTACCTCGACTCTGTTTTAGTCATAGGGTTTATATTTGTTATTGTTGTTATTATTATTTTTATTATTATATATAGAGTCAAACTGGCCTCTATGTCAAACACTATAGGGGTCATTGCCGAGTATATTATATGTAAAACGTGAGTCTGCGCCTGGCGTCACGTGCAAGTATGTTCCAATTTCAAATTCATAATAATAATAATCATAATAATAATAATGATAATAATAATAATAATAATAATGATAATAATAATAATGATAATAATAATAATAATAATGATAATAATAATAATAAAAAAAATAAAAATAATAAAAATATATGATACAGAGCCAAATAATAAAGCAATTTGTTATCCAATTTATCCTGTGAACTGCTTCCCTTCACCATTTCAGGGCATCACACTGTTGTGGAAACTTAAATGGCAAACATGAGAAGCGCATGAGAGTAAAGCATCACTGGACATGCACCCGCCAAGCCTCATCATCAGCCTCTAAGTTTAATGTTATTACTAACTTTCTCAAGGCCCTACACTTCCTTCATGACAGCTAATTAACCCAGAAATATATGGATGTTGTTTATGCCTTTGCTTCCTCACACAGCCCAACGGAAAATGGAAAGAGAAAGGGGAAACGAACTGAATAAAAATATACAAAGAGGATTGTGATTATAGCAAGGAGTAAAAATAAACATGCCTCCTAGAAGGGCGAAATTAGCGATTTTAGCGACATAATAAGATTATCCAAAATAATAATATTAACAAATATATTTACAATGACAATATAATCTATATTTGTAGGTCCGTAACGTAAGGACCAAGAAATTTCAGTGACCGTAATTTTATGAAAAGAATAACAATGAAGAATATGTTATCCGTAATACATTTACGTAAATGGGCGAATGTAAAAAGAAAACTAAAGGTACTGTAATGTTGAACAAATTTAACGAGTTAAAGCCAAAGATATTAATTGATCACGGCACATTATAACTCATAGGTAACACGTATTTTATAATTCGAGGATCATCATGTTCATTATACAGTAGTTAGTTATATAGTTACTGCAATGTCATAGCAAGTAATAGTAGTTCTCGGAAAATCGAATTTAAATACAATAATGATTTCAGAAGAAAGTTTGAACTAATAAATTTTTCAAATATCTTAGTAACATGAGCTTTAACCAGGGATGATACAAATGACAACATATTATTGGTAATGTTCAGAAAAACAACTTTTTTGACGTTACGATTCCAAGCAAAAAAGTAAATTTAACGGAATTTGTCATTTGCAATTACCAATAACGAGCAAATATATACATTTTCAAAACCGAGATGATGAACCCACAACGAAAACGAATACAACCAAACTCATTACGTTTTGACATTATTAGTTCACTGCTTCTATAGCAAAGAAAGTCTGCACGTACAAAACAAGCTACGGTATATATATAGACAACCAAACAGAAAACCCCGATTTAATAAATAACCAAACACAGGAATATGCAGAGAAGGATTAATTATGGACAAGGAAACTGGTAAAAGGAAAAACGTAGAAAACCAAACCAAAAGGAAGACGGCGAGTGGGGGGGGCGGGAACCCAAGAGAGGAAACACAAGGAAGGCGGCAACACATACGGAAGGACAGCGAGACCACTTGGAAAAATCACTTTATATATCTATCAAATCCGCACGATCATCTGGCTTCCATATACACAATGTCTGGCTCTTACCTTAGCATGAGATACTCAATTGGTGTGTGCTTTGAGGAGCAATTATTACAGAAGCAGGGAGGACATAAACAGATACTCAGTATGTAATGATTATTATTCAATAGTAACAATGATAGTAATAATAATAATAATGATAATAATAATAATAATTGACAAAAAAAAGAGTAACTAAGTGACTTCTACTTTCGACTTGAGAAGAGGAGAGTGTGGGAAGGAGTGTGTGTGGCATCGTCCCGGTCCATTGGAAAGACAGAGTTCAGAAGACAAACTTATATACTTTTGGACTTTTTTTCTCTCTCTTATGCATCTTTCTCTCTCTCTTTCTCTCTCTCTTTCTCTCTCAAAATTTACCCTAAGAAAGTTGGGAAAGATTAAGAGATAGACCGTGGAAGCAGTTGGGTTTGCAAACGTGTGTGCATTGTGTGTCTAGACTGTTGTGTGTGTGTGTGTGTGTGTGTGTGTGTGTGTGTGTGTGTGTGTGTGTGTGTGTGTGTGTGTGTGTGTGTGTGTGTGTGTGTAAGTATATATTATATTATGTAAGAAAGGTATATATTATTGTTTGCATGAATGTGTGTGGGTGTGGGTGTGTGTGTGTGTGTGTGTGAGCCAGTGTAGTTAAACATTTAATTAATACATTCAAATCTATGTATGTACTCACTGACAAAGCTATTAATATCATCATCATCATCATCTTCCAATAAAAAAAGAAGAAATAATCTTAAATGAGTATTATAGTAACGAGGGAATGTGCATTGAATAATATACTGTGTTGATTGACTCAGAGTGATTCGACAATGGCCTAAACTGGCATTGTACTCAACTCAAAAAGTCATTTGTATTATTATTTAAAGTTACTGGTGGACGCTATAATAGAATGTTACTTGAGAGGAAAATTGAGTGAGTGAGTTGAGTGAGTGAGTGAGTGAGTGAGTGGGGGTGGGAGTGGGGGGTTCATGTTAATGGTTGTTTTTGTTGTTGTTGTTGTTGTTATTATCTCTGGTCGTGTATACTGGGGAACACACTCAGGGGAGGGGGTTGTGTCGAAGTGAACACATATATCAATAGACGGGAACATTACGTGGGGGGGTGTGGGGTGTGTGAGAGGGGGGGGGGGGTAAGTTGTTGGGTGTGTTCAGGGTGGGTGGGTGGGTGGGGGGGAGAGAAAGAGACATGGACGCCCGTACTGTAAGTGAGTGAGTGAGTGAGTGAGTGCACGGGGTGAGTTGGTGAATAAGGAAGGATATTGGTGACTTCCTTGTGCTTTCACGTGTTTGTAAATGTGGATCATGATTGATATTATTGTGAATGTGTTTGCCAGGGACGTTAGGGACAATTTTCATGTGCATAATGTGACTCTGTATTGGGGGAATTTATGAATATCGATTGTCACATTGTGACTGTCTTAAAAAAAAATAATAATAAGCGTGTTTTGCAAATACTAATTATTGGTTATTATTTTCGTAAGTAAATGTAAGTTGTGTAGAAAATGTACTTGTCTTACATGAATAAACGAAAAATAATTATTTTATGGGAAATGTTGGTCTGGGGAACTCTATTGTCAGTGAGGCTTAATGAAACCCACAGTAGTATATGAAGAAAATATAATACAGTATCAGATAGATTCGGTGGACAGTGGTGCCATTTTCAGTGATCAATGGAGGAATGACATTTTGTACCAGAGACGTAATATGGTGTACAAAATGTCATTCTGCCATTGATTACCGAGGATGTCTATAGTATCGTCCACAGAATCAGTCTGGTATTAGCCTGTATTTCTTCGTCTGAAAGTGGGGTACCTCCATGGGTAATGTATTTGCGAATTTTTCAGAATGGAATGTGTATCATCTTCAAATATCGGAGTTCAAGTGTGAATGCATGTAAAGGATACTGTGTGTGTGTGTGTGTGTGTGTGTGTGTGTGTGTGTGTGTGTGTGTGTGTGTGTGTGTGTGTGTGTGTCTGTGTGTGTGTGTGTGTGTATGGCGGTAAAGTGAAGGTGTCGGAGATACGGGCGTCCAAGCCTCTACATGCACATCCCTGTATGAGTACATATCAAAATTACAATTGTATGTGTGTGTTTGCTGTGTGTGTTTGCTGTGTGTGTTTGCTGTGTGTGTGTGTGTGTGTGTGTGTGTTTGCTGTGTGTGTGTGTATGTGTGTGTGTATGTGTATGTGTGTGTGTGTGTGTGTGTTCCCTCGTGAAATCCACTTGACTGTACCACAACACAGAGCCCAGGACTGAGATGTGAGGGCTGTTGGTGGTGGTGGTGGTGGGGGGGTGAGGCAGGTGCAGTGGCGGTGCTGTGGCTCAGGTGATGCCACACTCCCCTGCCTCAAGTGGATTTCACACGTGAGGAACTGAAACGTGTTAAGTATTGTGGACGGATTGGTTGTAGTGGTAGTGGTAGTGGGTGGGGTGTTGGTGCTGGTGGTGCTAGTGGTGGTATAGTGGTGGTTGTTGTGGCTGTGGTAGTGGTGAAAGTGGTGCTTGTTCTGATTGTTTTTTCTTATTAGGGGGGGAAGTGGTAGGGGCACATGGGTGATGTGGTGGTAGAAGTGGGTTGTGGTTCTGGTGGCAGTGGTAGTAGTGATGGTGGTTGTTGTGGTTGTGGTAGTGGTGGGTGGCCAGGAGGGGGCTGGTTGCAGTTGACTTGGACTCGGTCAAAGCACAAAAAATGATGCTGGGAGTTGCACACTTGGCTCAGGATCATCCCTTGGAGCACCACTATAGCGGAGGAGGGGGGAGGGGGGAGCAGTACCCCGGCAGGCAGGCAGGTCGGGGGGGGAGGTCCGCCTCCTCCTCCCGGGGGTCCTCTTCCCTCCCAGCTCACTGAAAAACTACACCAATAAAGAAATACACATTATTAAAACTGCCAGACAATAATACGTCTTCAATGAATGGAACCAGTAGAGTGAGTGAGTGAGTGAACTGTCGCCTCAATTCCAAGACCTTAGGAGTGTGCATGGCGGTGGGAGCGTGAAGGTCCGGGTCCCCTTCTGGTGCACAGAGAGACATGCAGGATGGGAGCACCGGACACCACCGGACCAGCCTCGACAACGGGTGAGGTCAAGGAATAGAGCACTACCAGGTGTCAAGAGCTACTACGTTAGTCCTCGGGATGGTGAGCCAGTGTGCATGTGGGGGGTGGGGGGTCAAGAACAAGACGGACACAGCATGGTCGCCACATAGTATGTTATGGTAATATGGTGGGTAAGGTCGAGTACCATCAGTACTTCAGAAACTGAGCTGATACTGAGAATGTGCATCGTAACCCCGACAATCACTGGAGTCCCTGTAAAGAAACAACCCATACAAACAACGCTAGAGTGACTAAGATAAAATGATGTACAAATGGAAAAAAATGATGGCACCTGCAGGAAGGCAACCTGTCCGATGTGTGTGTACGACGTCCTGACCAAATGGCACCGCTTGGCTCAACTCCAGCGCCTCTTGGAAGGCAACGACACGACCAATAAACACCTTGGTTAAACAAACACTATTCCATCATCCGTTTGCTGCTTATTTCGTGTTACAAAGGAACTTCGTTTCGTATACACTATTTCGCTGCTTGACATCGTGGTATACTTAGCCGTTTCGTATTAGGATTAACTAAAAGCTTCGTCTCGTGGGGAACTAAGCGTGTTTCTCCGCATGAATGAACTGCAGACGAAACTTGATATCGTGGATTGCTGTTTTGGTAACATTCTTGCAACTTATCTTATACGGGTAATGGATAAATATTGAGTCCCTGAGTGAGTGAGGGTGTTGAGCAGTGATGTGCGTGTGGCCTCATCGGTATATTATATGAACAGGAGCGACCGTCCACACACACCAGGAAGGAAGTCCCTGCAGAGCACCATGACACAGCACAAGACGGGCCACTTCACGGACACGTAGCGCGGTTGCACAACACGCAGACGAAGTGGTGGTAGTGTGGGGGGACGAGGGGAGTGGTGATGGTGATAGTGGTGGTAGTGAGGGATGACAAAAGGTAGAGGCGGTCTAAAGTGGGGTTGTAAATAATGAAGAAAAACCATTGAAACTGCTGAAGAATGTTTAAACTAGTATGCAAACAACTATGGTAAAAAAAACTGCAAACGAATAATATATACAAGTACATGTATTCATATATACATATACATATATATAAACTACTATCCACCACACAGAAACCATAGAAAAAATGTAAAGACAATACTGAAATACCTTTCATTCATTACATATTTTTTCCTGGTAAGTGGAAAACAAGCAAGAATGAACAAGCGATTAAATAACTAATCTAAAATAACAAAAGTAAAGCGAGCCTGCCTCCCAAGCAGTATGTACATGAGAGGTTTGACTATATAGAACAAAGAAATAACAAGTAAAACACGTCTCTTCAAGTGCACACTATAACTCTTACCTGGACTTTCTCAGTAGCACAAAATTACCTTGCAAGGACGTTAAACAAAGCAAACAGGAGGGCCCATAGGAAGCGAAAGTGGCAACAAAAGCAAGCAAGATAAGAAAGCTCTGCTGAGAAGGGGAGTTATGGAGGATGGACCGAGGAAAACCTCTTAGAGAATCACAAATGAAACCATCATCTGATTTTATCATGAAAAAAAAAAAAAAAAATGAGAACACGCCAAGAACCCAATTAACCGAGGAATGATGAACAGCCAAGAAAATATTTAGGGAAAACAGACGAACACCAAACCTTCACCGACAGAATGAGAAATGAACTCACCACCAAATACGAAAGTGGTGATAGGAACTAAAAGCACTTCAAGAAACTCAACGAGATGAGGAGGGTTGCATGAAGGACAGTTATAGATAGATGAAGAGCACAAGACATATTCATCAAAACACAAACCGTCTCACTTCTCGACGAATCAATTATTTATAGAACACCTCAACATTTTGCCAGCCAGACCAGACCAAGACGACCGACCATAAACACACACACACTCTCCCACACACCCTTCATTTCTACGTATTCAGAGAGATTACTAGAGGCAACTTATTTTGGAAACAGGTCGCCTTCAAAGGAATCTCTCTTCTCTGGCATATCATTTTCATGCCGAGTTCTCTCCTATTCAGAGAGCTGTAATGAAAAGAGTGATGCTTGCTTTGCTTGAGGTGGTGGATGTGTGCGGGGGTGGGAGGTCGTGACAAACTTCCCAGAAAATGAAAGGGCCTTAAAGGAGATAAAGTGAAAGAAGAAGAGAGTGAGTGAGGTAGAGAGAAGGAGATAAAGTGAAAGATGAAGAGAGTGGGGTAGAGAGGAGATAAATGAAAGATGAAGAGAGTAGGGTAGAGAGAAGGAGATAAAGTGAAAGATGAAGAGAGTGAGGTAGAGAGAAGGAGATAAAGTGAAAGATGAAGAGAGTGAGGTAGAAAGGAGATAAAGTGAAAGATGAAGAGAGTGAGTGGGGTAGAGAGAAGGAGATAAAGTGAAAGATGAGGAGAGTGAAGTAGAGAAAAGGACAAAGATAGGAATAACACACACGTCTTGGATCATTAAACAGGAACAACAACAACAACAACTTGAAATTAATGATGCAAGCCAATTGAATGAATTAGAAAAGGAATGATAAAACTAGAAAAATTTAGAGAGAGAGAGAGAGAGGAAAAAAGGAAAGACATAAAGGCCACCAGATTCAACAAGGGATAAAGTGGAACAAGACAGATGAAAGCAGGATGAAAGATCAACCCAAAGATGAAAGAAAGGTGCTGAAGGAGACACACGTAAATATATATATGCCTTTAAAATCAAGTTAAATCCCTGGCAATGAACGACTGACTACACAGGATCATAGAGAAGAGTAAACAAGAGTGAGAGACAATGAATGATACCGATAAACACGAGGAAATATGTTACAACGGTGATAAAGAATGTAAAATGAGAGTAAACTAGAGTAAGAGAGACAGATAAACACGAGGAAAGATGAACGACCACAACTGAGAAAGTATGAGAGTAAAATTGAGTAAAGGAAACAGATGAACAAGAGCAAAAAGACAGAAAAACACGAAGAGTATTATTGGAGATGAATAACCAAAGTGTAATAGAAGAAGAGAGAGAAGAGAGAGAAGTACACAGAGAGGTAGAGAAGTGACCAACCACCAGAGATAAAAAGCTGAAGATGACCAACTCAAAACGTAGACAAAAGCTGGAGAGAGAGAGAGAGCGAATAAGAATTGTCAACCAAATATACGGGCACCGAATGTAAATAACGGGCGGGCAGTCGGTTTACTCATAATAAGAGAGATGCAAGTGTGTGGGGGGGGGGTTTGGTTGTAGGGGTTGGGTGGGTAGATGGTGAGAGAACTGAAGGTGGGGGTGTGGGAGGGGGGACATGAGACACATCTGCGTGCTTGCAACTTTCATAGCCAACAAGGGGACACTCGATGGATGACCCCCTTGTGATGCCCGCGTTAATTCTCCATTTGTTCTAAACACTCGGCACCAAACAGCTGTTGGATGGAGCAGGAATGAGATTAACACAGTGGTTGATCAGCCCTCCATGGCTTTGTTTGGGATGGTAGTTGATATGGAAGTTTCTGAGAGTGTTGTTATTCAGATTATTATGGCAGCTACAGGTGAAGTGGACCATTATTGTACATGATGTTCAAAAGTAATAGCAGAAACATCCGGGAACTCTTAGTAATTGTAAAACTGCTTAAATATACTTAAATATATAATAGGCTAAGTATATATTTATGTATGTATAACAAAAAAAACATGCCATCAGTTACTAAAATTCTGAGATAAGTAAAGTGAAGTGCTACCAGGTGTTGGGTGATTGACTAAGGTAAGATGGCACTGAGCATGCTCTACCCTTCACTAGTGCACCACCTGGACCCGGGATGTTTCTGCATCTAATGAACAAACTCGGAAAGTTTGGATTCAAAGTGGGTACAATTGAATTCTGTCTATGCTAAATAACAAGTGATTGAATGTTGTGAGGGGCTCTCTGAATCCAAACTTTAGGACCGAAAAGAGGTCAAGAGTTATGTCAGGAAGTGGCAGCTGTGCCACCGCGAGACAAACATCCCAACTATGTTCTGGCCCTTCAGGTAACGGGACAGCGGGCAGGGTCAGGTCGGGCACTTCTGGAAAGGGTCATCCAGGGCTGAAGGAGTGCCCCAGGGCCAGTAGGTGGAGGTGAAGAGGGTGGGGTCGTATTACACCCTCTCCTTCCTCCTCCATCCTCCTCCTCACAACGCACTGTGATTACCCTTTCTGAGGCAAAAGAACTGCTTACATTAAATTTTCAATGATCTCAGCGCTTGGCAGCGATGTCCGGTGGTCCTGGCTGGTGTCTGAGCCTCTGCTGGTCTCAAGGTCCACCCAGGAGCCCGTCACTCACTGCGGACGGGACTCAACGCCCGAAACATGATGACTCGTCCCGTACCCTCGACTTGGGCTCCCGCTTAAAATCACATCATGGACACCCAGAATATACATATATATATATATATAAAAAGGTACAGAAATATTCAAAGTGCGGAGAACCAAGGCGAGGAGGTCCTGCGCGGGGACGACCTGGTAGTGAGGGTGTAAGTTGTGGTGTCCCCGCGCGAGGAGGGAACAAAACTCTAGTCTACTGAGCACAGCATGACAAATCTTGGTGCCAGTGCCAACACAACCTGCCCTCACAGCTTATCCCCACCTCTTTCCTTAATTCTACGGCCTTACTAGTGTTACTTAGGAGCGCGCAACGAGGAGCACATGTATGTACCATTTGAACTTCAGAGAGCGAGCTAATACTGAGAATATGCATCGTTATACCGACGTCACGTGCGTTTCTGCAAAGACAGACAGGATCGGCCCGGCTTCAGCAACAACCAGCCAACACACGACATACATTTCATAAAGGTTACAATGGAACACTTTCAGGGCGGCCCTTGTAGCAATGTCTATATCTTGTAGGAGTTCAACACTTCATTCCAGGACCCATGCAAACTCTGACACATATAATGTATCCATATTTAAACCCTATACAGATTGTGAAGTTCTGGCAACTGCTTCTTTAATTTATTAGAAAAAAAATATTTATCATGACATAGCAATATAAAGTTAAATAAAATAAGCTCATATATTTCCATTCATGAAAATGTACTCATCTATATTCAAAATTCATCTAAATACATAGAAAACTGTATAAGAGAGAGTCATAAGATGGTGCATTAAAGCAAGAATTATATTTGGAGACAGGTGAACAATAATAGAATTCAGGGTTAAGTGAAGAAACTATACTAGACACAGCTTAAGTAAACATAATTACTGATCTGAACATATATAAAACTGATATTAATTTGTATAGATTGAGTATTGATCTCTTGGTGCATTATTGTGGGTCCTGGAGACACTGAATGGGTAAGTGGCAGAAAGCGTTCCATTGTACAATTTGTAGAAGTGATAGATTTCTGAAGAGGTCAGTGAAGGTGAACATAATTATGATGAAAGTCATGGTCAATGGTGATGACAGTCATGTTAACAATATGAATCTGATAATGATGATAAAAGCTCCATGATGTTAGTAGGGTTTAAAAATGCGTGAAGTAGTTAATGGTGAAACAATTTCTTACAATGATGATAAAATTATTCACAGATAATAATGAGTCTGAAATATAATGCAGTCACCAGTCACTGATAGATCCTCTTGGTATGATATTGAAAGACATGGCAAGAATAGAAGGGAATAAATTAGTGGACACAGGTGAGGTGATAATGATTCAAGCTGGTATTGATGATGATGATGATGATGAAGGGTGAAAATAATAGAATACACATTAAAGCACAGAGGTAATCACAATATCATAGACTTGGGAAAGGTGGAAGATACAGCAAGGGAGGGCAAGATGATAAAGCTAGAAATGGCGATGGCTATGAGGTATAATTATGAGAGATGATGATGATGATGATGATGATGATGGTGATGATGATGATGATGATGATGATGGTGAAGATACAGCAAGGTAAGATGATAAAGCTAGAAATGGAGTTGGCTATGAGGTATAATTATGAGAGGTGATGGTGATGATGATGATGGTGAGTGAATAATAACAATAATACGGTATTATAATGTACAATAAACAAAAAAATACATTGGTCGTACAGTCAAGTGCCAAAGTTTCGATCCTCTTTCTTCCCTCTCTAGCCAAAACAAAAGTAAATAAACGATTATGGAGTTTATCTGTTTTGATCGAACTGGAAGGCTACTGATTACTCCAAACTATGCCAGTAGTTTTTGAAAAAAAAAAAAAAAAAAAAAAAATATATATATATATATTATTATTATTATTAGGATGGTAGCCAAGAACAAATCGTGGTGTTTACAATGACACGGTAACGGTATGATAGTTCCATATTGTGTGTGTGTATTGTATGGAGTCATCGTACCGGTACCAAACCATCGTAAACACCATATACCTACAGTACTATATACGACCCTCAACCCAATCTTCAAAATCTGGCAAGGGAAGCGAAACTCTGAATCAGGACTGTAGAAAAAAAAAAAAAAAAAAAAAAAAAAAAAAAAAAAAAAAAAAATCTACATCATCTCCCAACAATGTCCACACACCATCGTCTCTACACAAATGTATCTGTAATTTGTAAGTATTATTGGTCACGGTAACTGGTTGTAATGACTTTAATTTCCCACATCAGATAGCAATATAAATGGAAAGATTATAGGGAACCACTAAAAAAAAAAAAAAAATTACACACACTAACTCAGTCAGTCATACAAGTAAAACATACGCACACGAAGTTATTACGAAATACATATACGACTCAAAACACACTCGGTATTAAGCGTAACCTATCTAAATACACACACAGTTCATATGAGCACAAATTCTAAACACGCACACACACACACACACACACACACACACACACACACACACACACACACACACACACACACACACACACACACACACACACACACACACACACACACACACACACACACACAGCTTACTCATGTGCCCACACTCTCGAAGCTTTTCATGTTTGCAATATTGTTTGTATAAATCTGTATCTACCAATTTCACGAGCGTGGCTAAAGCTCGGACCCTTAGGACATTCAACAGTAATTTGTAGTGGGAAACGTACTGGGACCCCTTTTATACAACAGTGGTACGAGGAAATACAATGAGAGAGAGAGAGCAGTATGTGAGAGAGAGAGAGAGAGAGCAGTATGTGAGAGAGAGAGAGAGAGAGCAGTATGTGAGAGAGAGAAAGAGAGAGAGAGAGGGCAGTATGTGAGTGAGAATGGGTGAAGGGAGGGGAGTAAACCTGTGCTCAATGACTCGTGGACGTTCATCCTTCATGGTCACAGTCGATATTGGTTGAGGGAGAAGGAGGATCTACAACACACGACGACCCCATACGATTCAAGCACGGGTACCAGCCACACGTGAACGCCTTCCTTCCTTAGTGGTGAGTACTGTATTGACACTATATTGGCCCATAGGTTTTGTCTACAAGGCCTGGTGGGTCGATTTTCGTAGTTTTCTCGATTCTGACGCCCAGAAAAAAATATACAAATGCCGAAAAATCACATGAAACTCTATAAATAAATATATCAATGGTTCTCAAAGTGTCTGTCACTTCTGTCATTGATATGTGAATCAGTCACTATTGGAAATCAAGTCCAATGTTATTCTTAGTGTATTCGAGGGTTACAGGTCCCACCAAACTATGTAACATAACAGATTTCCTACTCGTAGACTCAATTTAAACTGGACATGCATGATTTTGGACCTCTCTCATCTTATATACTTCACAGGTGAGGACATTGAACTGGCTTCTTTTTTTTTTGTCACCAAATTATCAGCAGCATAGAAGAAATAAATAAATTGTTCCCACCTTTTCAAAATAGAAAAAAAAAAACTGAATCACCCAACATCACAGACAGACTCCTTCCTTCCTTCCTTCCTTCATTCACTACAACCAACAGCAACACTGCCTGCCTTATGAATGAACCCAGACTCGATTATCCTCTCATCTTCCACCTAAATTCTCCCAATCATGAGGAGGTCAGGAGAGAGAGAGAGAAGGGGCCCAACAGTTCTTCCATAATACATTCGCCAATCTGAGCCAATCGGTACTCCTTGGCCCCACAAAGGGAGATCAAGAGGAGGAATACGACCAGACAGCAACGAAGGAGTAAGTGGGCGAGTAAGGGTGTAGAATAAGAGATAGGCTGGGAAATCATGAAAGAGTAATGGGTCTAGGAGGAGAAGGAGGAGGATGGGGGGAGGAGGATGGGAGGGAGGAGGATGGGAGGGAGGAGGATGGGGAGGAGGAGGATGGGGAGGAGGAGGATGGGGAGTAGGAGGATGGGTAGGAGGAGATGGGGTGGGGGAGGATGGTGGAGGAGAGGATAAAAGGTCGAAATATAAACAAGAGTATGACTGGCAATGAAACAAGGTGAATGAGGAGAGGGGGAGCATACAAAAGACTAAAGAAAAATGTATGTATGTGTATGTGTGTGTGTATGTGTGTATTAGAGTTTGTTGTGTGTTCGTGCGGTAGAGAGTGTGTGTATTTGCCTATGTGCGTGTGTATCTGTATGTGTGTATGCGTGTGTATGTGAGTGTGTATCTGTATGTGTGTGCGTGTATATCTGTATGTGTGTGTGCGCGCCAGTATTTGGGGTGTCGTAGGTCAAAGGTCACGGCCACTGCGAGGGGGCCCAAGGTTAAAGGGATTAGAAGGGCAGGGTGAGCTTTGCCAGAACAGTCAGAAAAGGAAAAAAATATGTGTGTGTGATGTGAAATAAGGAGTTGTATTGCATCACACTCACTGATACACATTCCCTCGGTCCCATCCCTGTCCCTAACTCAGTTCCCTTCTTCCTATCCCTAATTCGGTTTCCTTCTCCCTATCCCTAGCTCGACCTCTTCCCTGTCCCTAGGTCGGTTCCCTCCTCCCTGTCCCTAACTCGACCTCTTCCCTGTCCCTAACTCGGTTCCCTTCTCCCTATCCCCATCTCGGTTCCCTTCTCCCTGTCTCTAGCTCGATCCCCTCCTCCCTATCCCCAACTCGGTCCAATTTCCTTCGTTCTGAGGCCAAACATGTAATAAATCAAGCTGGAGGACGGAGAAACGCACAGGTCGACTAGAGCCGGCGATATACACGCTCGAGTGATACCAATTCAAAGGTAAATATTACACGAAAGGAAATGTGTATGTGAGAATCAGTGACAAACTTCAATATCCTCGCGTCACAGATGAATAAAGTTAGGATTATGAACCAAAATGGATACACAAAGAGAAACTTAACAAAAAAAACTTAAAACTAAAGACTGAAGATACCAAATGGATACACAGAGAGAAACTAACTAACATAAAAAATTAGAACTAAAGATTGAAGATTCGATGAGACATTAAGCCTATAAAGCCA